>CAMPDV010001862.1:0-91149 GCA_946699065.1 Loxodes magnus | reverse complement strand
ACACAAAAGATTTCTCTTTAAAAAGACCATCAAATGGAAATTTAATTCCCTTATGTTCTAACTTAATTAATATTAAAACCACTAAAATTATATCCATTTATTCTTAGAATTAATTAGATTCTCAAATATTCAAACTTTGCGACTTCATCTACAGTTAATAAGAGCTTTAAAGATTTAAAACAAAATCAAACTGACGAAAAAATAGGAGTTAATAGATAAATCTATGAATCTAAAGAAAACTATATTTATCATTGTTGTTTAGAAGAATTTCATTTATTTATTTTCTAAAGCTGAGGAAAATGCTCCTTATCTTTGAATAAATACTTTCCAGAAATGTGAAGCAATTATACGAGAAAATACTAACATAAAAGAATCTAACTATAAACGATGAGATGAAGGTAATTATTCAATTGTTTTGACTTGAATAAATTAAAAAAATGTAATTAGCAAGAAGAAGCATATCATATACTTTAATAAAGTGAAAGTGTGAATCCAACAGAATCAATCCGTTAAAGACATGAAAATATGAAGTTATTAGTTATATTTATTGTTCTTAAATAAGTTTAAAACAAACTAAAATTTCTCTATTTGTTTCTTATGAAAATAACTATTCTCTATTTAGCTTTTTTGTTTCCTTATATAGATTTATAATGATTGTTTCATTTTTTTAATGCTTAATTTAAGTTTTATAGATTAAAAGAAGTACACTAAAGTAAAAAGTTATTATGCAGAAGATAAAAATCTAAATAATTATAATTTTAAATAAATCATTTTCTAAAGGACTTATTAATTAAGATTTAAAGAGAAAGCTTAATATTTTAAAGTTACTAAAAGATTATACAATCAATATCATATTCTAATATTATTAGATTCTTCATGAAATACTTATTAATCATCTTAGAAAAAGATATTACTATAGTCCTTAGTTATTATTTAGCCTTGATAATGCTTATGACTTTTTTCTTGTATATTTTTACGAACTTATTACAATATAATCTTTCACTTTTTAGTTATATCTGATGTTATCTCTTTTATTTGTTCTCATACTTCTTACAGTAGTTTTAATACTCTTATTTAAAGAACTAAAATCTTAAGTCATTAAAAATAATTAAAATGCTTAAAACTCTTCTAATTTATCTAACTAAATAATGAGAAATTTTATATAAATAATTGAAACTGTTTAGATATAAATAAAAGCTAAAGCCTTTATTCTATATGTCTAAGATTCTCTTTAGCAAGTTAACCTAATAACAATGGAAAAAAATATTAATTACCAATATTTTATTATGATTATTAGTCCTTCTCTGTAAATGAATTAAAGCATAGCATAACTATTCTTAAAATAATTTTAGAACTAAGAAATTTATTAGAAATTTAATTATTAATTTTGATATTTTGTGGACTACTAAACTCTTGATGTAATGCACTCTTTGAATAGCTACTTGATGGGATAAGCAAAATATATATATATATAAATCTTAGTTAAGTGAAATTAATAAAGTGACTTTCTATCTTTTATTTTAAATCATGATAATTGTTTGAAGTAAGGAATTTTACAATTTATACCTTAAAGTTTGTTTTTATTTAAGTAAGCAAATCTCTTTATATTCCTTCCAATTATAGTTCTTTCTATTTAAGAATATTTTCTTAAAAATTGACTTCATAAATAACGAAAGCAAGCAATAGAAAAGATAATAGAATTTAAAGATAAAAATAGTATAAAATAAATTAGAAAGAGAACAAACGTAAACATCTTAAAAGAAATAAGTTAAAGATTAAAAGAAAATAGTCTAAGATATTATCTATTTAAGGAAACTTAGATATTTTGCTTAAAGATAAAACAATCTAGTTTAGATATGATCATTATAACTATAAAGCTAATAATGTTCTATTTCTCTTTATTTTTCTCACTTTTTCTTTTGATTTGCTAAAAAGGTTTATTAAATCAGCATACATAAATATTTACATTTATACTGAGTAAAATCAGATTATGATTATCTAAGAAATTTGAACATATTAGCAATTTATAAGGAAAAATTTAAATGGAAATCATAAATTATTAGAAAATTAGTCAATTAAGTATAGATGAACAAAAGAAGCTTTAAACTATAAATCTTTTCCTATAATAGTCAACCAAAAACAAGTTAAAAAGTTCTTTTAAAGTATTTAAAATTATCTATAGAAAAAGGCAAGTCTATCTCAGTATAAAATATTAAAGATTTGAAAATAATAAATAGAACAAAAATAAAGAAAAGGAAAATACTAATAAAATAAGAATCTTAATATAAAAATCCTAATAAAAGAAATAACTATGTAAAAATTAATAATTATATATAAAGATAAGTTAGACATATAAAAAGAACTCTACGAAAGTACCTTTAACAAATAATAAAATTAAAAAATCAAAAATATCTTTAGCAAAGCACAAAGACATTGCTGAAAAAGCAGAAAAGCAGAAAATAAGAAATATTAAAATAAAAGCTTAAAAACCTTTAAATATTTTTAATTATATATTATATGATAAATTAAATCTATCTGATGCCATCTTTTTATTAATTTAAATTCCTTAAAATATATGAATCCAGGAAGGCTTGAACATCTAAACATCTAAACATCTAACTGTATCAGTTGTGATGCCAGCGCGCCATAAACACTTTTAAATTATTAATTTAAATTTTTTAAATTAAATTAAAAAAAAATTAATAAATCTAAGCTTTACCTGGTAAGGTTTTCATTAACCAATTAATCTCTTCATAAAAGCTTACAAAATTAGTTGAGCATGTTACTTAAATATATTATAATCTTCTTCCATTTCAAATAGCTTTACCTCTCTTTATTAGTTAGTAGCTAATTTTAAGAAAATATTTAAAAATATGAATCTTTTCTTTCAGCTATGAATAAGCGTTTAAAAGAAATGAAATGAATTTAAGAAAAATATTATTCAAATAAATTTGATTTTAACTTCAAAATTACTTAGTGATAATTCAGATTTAACAGTATTAAATCTCTTTAATTATTTTATTTTCAAATAATTAACTAACATAATTAAAAATGTAGGTGCTTCTAGCGGCCTTGATATTCCTATAGCAAACTAATTCTTAATATTACTAACTTATTGATTAGACTACTCCTTACGAGTTCACTGGCACTGCAGTTACCGATACGTTTGCTTAGCTTTCTTATGATCCTAGTGTAAATTCATAAACTTCGTGAGGTGTAACTGGTTGATTAAAGCTTTCAAACTGCGATGATTCACCAAATAGCGTTATAGAATTTAGGCTGGAAGCATAAAAACTGTTTTTTGAGCAGTGAATAATTATATAACTAATGACGGATAAGAGTAATTGGCAAGTTTATTTAAAGTAATATACGGAATCAAGCAATTATTTAGGATGCGATATCCGATACTTCCATCTTTTCAAATGAATAATTAAACGAGCTTATCTTAATTTAGTAATTTGCAATACTATTAATAGGCCACTTTCTACTGTGTAACAGCAACAAATCTTTCAGGCTGAATTTACTTAGATTATATGTTAGACTTAAGATTCCCGGGTTTAATAAAGGATTCTCTAGTTAAGAGCTTAGTAATCTTGTTTAATAAAATCCCTGTGTTTTAGGTTCCTCAGCAGGTTAAAGTAATACACCTTTGTTAGATTCAAGTATTAATGATTGTAATCATAATTGCTTAACTAGGGCAAATACTGGGTCAATTAATTGCTGAATTTGTAGAGCAAATTAATATTAGATATTAATGATTACACATGCAGATGTAACTCTCAATCTTTAAGTTCTAATTCCTTTACATCTAAAAGTGCTATAAACCATGACTAGCTGCTAAACTTGCACTGATGGAAAAACTTGTTTATACTCTTAAGAAACTTATAATCTTAAACTGGAAAGAATTTACGAAGCAGATTATTCTTCAACTCAATAAGGTAAGGATGGAGATTTTAAATGTGAGCAATGAAATATGGTACTTCCTAACAATCTTTAATATAAGATAGCTGAAAAATATGAACATAATGCAATAAAGGATAATTCATTTCGATAAATACTAGCTTCTTATATTCTAGTTATCTTAATGAATGGCGCTACTTGCTCTAATCAACTAACCCGTCTAAACTCTATAACTCTATTTGGTGAATCATCGTAGTTTGAAAGCTTTAATCAACCAGTTACACCTCACGAAGTTTATGAATTTACACTAGGATCATAAGAAAGCTAAGCAAACGTATCGGTAACTGCAGTGCCAGTGAACTCTTAAGGATTAGTCTAATCAATAAGTTAGTAATATTAAGAATTAGTTTGCTATAGGAATATCAAGACCATTAGAATCACTTACATTTTTAAAATAAGTTAGTTAATTATTTGAAAATAAAATAATTAAAGAGATTTACTCTAGTGCTTCTAAATCTGAATTATCACTAAGTAATTTTATAGTTAAAATCAAATTTATTTGAATATATATTTTCTTTAATTTATTTCCTTTCTCTTAGACACTTATTCATTGTTGATTATGAAGTCAATTTTTAAGAAAATATTCTTTTATGAGATTAAATAGAAAGAACTATAATTGGAAGGAATATAAAGAGATTTGCTTACTTAAATAAAAAGAAACTTTAAGGTATAAATTGTAAAATTCCTTACTTCAAACGATTATCATGATTAAAATAAAAGATAGAAAGTCACTTTATTATCTTCACTTAACTAAGATTTATAAAAGTTTTATTTAAATGCATTAACTTTTATTAGTTTTCACTACCTTAAGAAAAATATTTAATCTCATCATAAATCTTCCTTATATATTTATTTTTTATGAAGGACTTATAAAAAGGGAATTTTAGTTAATAATTATAAGGCTTATTTTAAATTAAATAGATGTCTACTAATTCTCTCACTAGTTTAATGAATCTTATTGCTTTAAAAATGAGGCTTTATATAGCATCTAACTTTATTCCTTGAAAATCCTTTTTATTACTATATTTATTTAGTAACTAATTATAGAGATATTGGTGGGGAAATATATTAAGAACTAGTTTTACTTAGATACATTTTCTAGCTTTTAAGCATTCATATAGGAATAGCTTTACTTTTAACGTTTTTTTTTCAATAAATGGTATCTTTTGACTTCATAGATTAAGACATATGATAGTTGAAAAAATGAATGTAGTATCTTTACTTTTAGGTAAAAGTAGAAGCGAAATTGGAGAAAGAAAAATAGAGAATAAAAAATTGATAGAGAGATTTAAAAAGATATGGTAAGTTTGGATATAAAGACAGAATGCAAGAATTGTTTAATTTATAAAATAGCCTGCACCAATAAACTTTTTGCATAGTACAATGTTAGGTTTATTCTATTAAATTAGTATCTACTACTAGAGTATTAACTCTTATAATAGCTTAAGCTATTAGATATCTTCAACATTAGTAATCCTTTGCTGCTTATATTATATTAATGATATCCTTCAAAATTTCAATAGTTTAGGCCTTAAAAAATGTCTAATACATAGCTCTATTTTATAGTAGGGATCCCTCTCCCTTGTATTAGATATCCGGAATTCTTGGAAAATTAAGAAATTTAGACTTTGTAATCTTGAAAATAGATGCATGATTATTGTATAGTTAAGAATAATTCTTCTAGATATTGGGCTATTCTAAAAATCCTGCTCATTATTAAAATTGTATATATTAGAATTATTTATATGCTTATATAAGCAATGACATCTAGTCCTAGGTTATCTGATACTTCATTTACTAGTTAAGTCGTTAGTAAATATTTTATGTAGTTCTGAAAGATTTCATAAGTTAATTTTTCCCTTATTTCATAGTAGTCTGTAACTGCTATTGTGATACATTCTTGGTTCTCTATTTTTTAGGATAAATATAAAAGAAATATTTAATTTCTAAAAGAGTTAACTTAGAGTGATAAAGGTAGTTTTTTCAATAACTTACTTATGCATAATAGTTTACGTTTCTATGTCTGAAGTGAATATCCGATTTTATATTTGTTCCTATTATTTTGATATTAAGTTTTATTTCTACTTAGATCGTAAAACAATTATAGTAGCTGCATTAAACTAGTTATAGGTAGTAGCATCAACTATCCTTATGATCTATTTAAGGTAACTTAAAGCCTATAACTTTATATTTCTGTATCTGATTTAATTGAGATTCTTGATTGAATATCTTAAAGGCATTTTCCTTTTAAATGAATAGTGTCATCACATTTATGGTAAATAAGGTTAATATGGTTATTGTTTTTGATGAGCTCATTATAAAGTTTTCATATTAAGGAACTCAGCTAGGTTAAACTTTTAGCTTGCTTATTTAGTCGCTCCTTATTCTTCAAAACTTAATTTAAATTAACTTCCTAACTTCAGTTCTTAAGTATTAAATTATTAGATAACTTAGTAGCAAAAATAGTAGCAGCTTGCCAAATAATTTCAGAATTTTGGTATTTGGAAACTTATGAGATATTAGCTGGATTAATTAAGCTATATTAATTATTCTGTTTTTCTATAGTAACTGGAGATAATTTATTACCTGTGATGCTTAATTACACTAAGAGACTTATTTTTGGTTCTTAACATGAAAATTGGACATAAAATACTAAGAATATTTTGTATAGAAATGATTACCCTTATAATAGCAGAAGAAATGAAGTGATGATATTGTTCTTCTACTACTTTTTTAATTTCCTCATTTTATAAAATTTAGTTTTAACTAAACTTAGCAATTTCATTCTTACCTCAATCTAAACTTGGACATTCAATCTCTAAGATCCAAATATTAAATTATCTTACTAAGTGATCTCTCTATACTGATCCCCAAGAAATAAGCCTTCATACTAAGTTAAATTAACTAATATTAATTTTAAAGTTATAAGAAAAATGCAAATTAGACCTTCATAATATAAAGCTTATAATTAAACTATTTAAGCAGCTTATCTTAAAATACCAAATCTAAAGATACTTAGATTTATATCTGTTAGATGACTTGGATTTTATCAATGACTAATATTTTATTTTCATAAAGCTGTAGAATAGATTACCATGAGAAATATCAGTATTATTAAAGCCTGCCTAATCTTATCTCTGAAATATATTATTGCTATGTCTTTAGAGTATAATCTAACCTAAAAAAGAGATCTCAAATTTTAAAAGTATTAATATCTAGTATGCTAAATGATTGTTGACTTGTCAAGTAGCTAGCATTATGATAGAAGCTTGTATTAAATTTAGCTTGATGTATTTAAAATAATAAACAGATAAAGTTCAAGAACTTATTTACCAAATTTAAAATAACTAAACTAATTCCTTTAGTATTATAAAATAGTGCTAGTAGGTTTAACTATTCATGCTTTATATTCTAATTTACTATTTATAACTTTAACTCTTAATTACTATAAAAGAACATTAAACACAATCTGATTAAATAATATCAGCATTAATATAATGAAAGCCAAACTACGTGTAATCAGGATATTGCTATTAATTAAATAAACTAGATAGATTTTATCTTTGCTTCTAGATATAAATACAATAAAATAAGTAGTTTAGTAATTATTTTACCTCAAATTAGAGTTAATGGAAAGTAGATGGAATCTAGTCCATATCTTATCAATACAAATAAGGCTTATTATATTTACTACATTTAAGTTATGTAATGCTACTCATAAGTTAAGAAAAGACTAGTAACTTTATTAAATTACTAGATCTTGATAAGTAAGGAATCTATTCATAAACATCAAAAACTAATACTAGAAGTTTATCAACCTCAGTTTTACTAGATTTTATCAAGTTAATCAAACTTGCGCTAATTGTGGATAATCTTGCTAGTTTAAGCAAACTTAGTAGAATATTAAGGCAAAATCGGACCAAGAGAAGAACATTTCTAAATCGCTGAAAGCAAGATATTTAGCTATTAGAATTTTACTGTCATACTTATAGTCATGAAAGTTTAATTAATACAGCTCATATTAACAAATTTAGTGTAGTTCTGATTTTATTCAAAAGACTAAGTAAGGAGAATTTCATCCTCAATTGAAATTCCTGTTTCAGCAAAAATAAGGAAGTAATAGTACAATGGTGAGCAAGATCAGTATAATTCATATTTCAAATAAAAGCTGGTTAATAATAACCTTGAGAGGATACAAGAAAACATTCTTTTTTTTCCTTTTATGAAAGGAAGAATTTCTCACTCTAAAAAATATTTTAAGGGATTCATACCTTTGAGTCTTTAGCTAATTTTCCAGCATTTATAATAGACTATTCTGCTTTCCTTTCCGACAGCTAGATTTATGCTAATCTAGTAAATTTTTTAATTTCAGAAAGGAAACAATTTAAGATGATGCAGTAAGAGCAAAAAAGACAAAATGACTTCCATCTCTATAATAAAGTATTGACAAGATAATAGATGTTTAACTTCTGAGCTAAAATAAAAATAACTGTATTCAGCATACTTAGAACATCCAACTTTAGTGAAATTTGGATAATATGTTGCAAATATGCTTTCCACAAAAATAAAATAGCTTTTATGTTTTAAAGTATAAAAAACTAAAGAATATGAAATAGATTTCTACACTTTCTAATCTTATCTCTTCTAAATGATCTTTTCTTTTTATTTGAGTCTCTAAAACTCTGAGATATCATTAGCAGTATTTAAAAGTGCTTCAAATTATCCTACTAAATTGAGAAGCTATTGCTTAGTAGAAGAATCTAGATAAATATAGTTTTAAAAGGAATTTAGGAAATAAAATAATGCTAAGGATTCCTATTAGATTATATCCTTCTTTTTATAAGTTAAATCTAAAAATAATTTAAGTATTTTTAATCTTTAAACCATATTAGAGCTTCATGCTAATAATTCTATTAAGTGGCTAAATAAAAAATTGCATAAGTTTAGATTTATAGTAATTGATTATTAAATTCATAAAAATACAGATATCAATAGTAAAGTTTATTTAGTTTAGAATATTTCCTAACTTTAAATAAGTTTCTGAGATATAATTATAACACTAATATAATCATAATATAACTAGGAATCAAATTTAAAGCTATTAAGAAACATTTCTACCTACCTCTACGGAGGAGGGATAAGTCGAAGAAGGAAGCAACAGAAAGGATAAATCTACCAATTCCTATGGACTAACCCCCAGAAACGAATTAATTTAAATTTGAAAACTAAGAATAAATTTAAAGCCTAAAGTATCACGTTTTTATTGAGCTCTTGAACTCGCGAAACATTTCTATCTTCATTTTTTGTTCAATTCGTCAGAAAATATTTTATCAATCTTCAGTGCTTATAGATTTCCTTTCTGTCTTTCGTCATATTTATCCTTGCCCATGTCTGTTTTTTTATGAACAATCCTTCAGACCTTGAAAAGCATAGCATTTTCTCTACAGGTGTCGTTTGTTTTTACAACATAGCATTATTTTCTAATTGTTAATTCACAATTCATAAACTTCTGTATTTTTAGTCCTTCAATGTCCATGTTATGGTTTATTAAATTTTGTTAGCTTTATTGCTCTTCTTACTCTGAAAAATGTTTAAAATCTGGTGACTTTGGTGTACAATATTCTATACTTAGGATTATATCTGTCTAAGGTATTCTGATTAGTAGGTGCATGAAGCATAAAGTTCCCTCTTGTAATTAAGCATTGTGACTACATAATTTGTTTATAATTGAGTATTTTAAGAATTGAATAAATGTAAAATTGTATAAAGTTAAATTAATTATAATTATAGAACAATAATTTAAATTACTAGCTTAACTAAAATAAAAAGCTAAGAAGCTAAGTAAATAATTAATAAACTTACTTAAATAAATCAAAATTCATTCATTTTAGAAATTTTAATTCTTTATGTCCTAAAATTTACCAGTCGTGTGTTCTCCTTCTTGCCACACTAATACTTGCTATTTCTAACGTTATATAAGAACTAGATTGAAATAAATAAGCATCTTAACTCTTAGTATTAAGAAACAAAATTTTAGTTGAATATTGGCTGTACTTAAAGAAATTTAAAATGTCTAGTACTTGAAAAAAAAGAAGCTGAGATTAAGATAAAGAATCATATGAGAAAGAGATTTTTTGATAAATTGTATTAATAAACAAAAGCATAGAAATATAATAATATTTATAGTATTTATTAATTTATAGTTATCATTTATGTAAGCAAGCTTCTCTTATTAAGACTAAAAGAGATTTTATTCATCTAAGAAATTAATTTTGGTTTCCTTTTATGGTGATATAAATGTAAAGGATATATCTTTAAATAAGCAAACATTAATTTTATTATATATATGTAGCAAAGGATTTATGATATAATCACAATCAAATAATTACATTTCTTACCTTTAGTTGAATAATAACTAATTTCTCTAAAGAGGAAATATAATGATTCTTTTAAAAGTGTATTAGTATTTTATAACCTAGCTAAATAAGTATCATAAGACTTTTAGTTATATTAATTTAATCAAAAAAGGATAAATCAGATAACTCAGAGTTAATCAATATTTAGACTTAACTCTTTTTAATTTATACTATACATTATAGAAACATTTCTTCAATCCTATAAAGAACTATCGCAGCTTTTAAGATAATTGAGAAATATGTTAATTTTATTTTTAGTAGTAGATTATGAAGCTAAATATAGAGAATAAGCAATAAAGAATATTAAAGTGAGAACATTTTATAAAGCATCAAGCTTATTTCCAAATATCAGTCTTAATAATCATTATCACTATACCTTGCTCAGTTCACTATTTTAAAGTTTAAAAGAAAAGCTAGAATATTGATTGAATAAGTCTCTTTCTAACTTACTAAGTTTAAACCCATAAAATGTTAAATTGTACTCACAAATAAAGGAATGATAATTGTTTTTGCTTTTCGTAATAACGAACAATATAAGCAAATTTAGTTTCGTTTAGCAATTTCCTTTTTTAAC
The DNA here is from genome assembly GCA_946699065.1 of Loxodes magnus. Lineage (NCBI taxonomy): Eukaryota > Ciliophora > Karyorelictea > Loxodida > Loxodidae > Loxodes > Loxodes magnus. The sequence goes on along the minus strand of CAMPDV010001862.1, from coordinate 80,199 downwards.
ATTCTCTCAACTAAACAAGTATAATTAAATGAAAACATCATCTATATTAAAGCAAGAGAGATTACAATCTTTTAAAAAGAGCTTTAATAAATATAAATAAATTCATAGACATATAATTAGGTTTAATTTTTATTTATGTCTTCAAGCATATTTGACATTCTAAACTTTTAGTTAAAGTTAAATAAACTATTTTAGTGAAAAATGTAGAACTAAATAAAGTTAAGCTAGTTAAAAGGACTCTCTTTTAAACCTAAATTTAGCACTAGGCAATGTATATAACTATTCCGATTTTGATAAGTTTAATTAGGTTTAAGAAGGTAGCAATTTGAAAAGCTTCTTTAATTAATAGATCTAATTTAGAATTACTTAATCCTACCCTAAGGAAACTTAGAGTCTATATTATAAAGTTAAGTCTTTAATTAAAATGTTTATAAAAAGGTTAAAAATAAAAGGAATATACTAATTAAGATTCTTTATAATTAGCTATATCTATTAATTAAGTATCTAATATAAACTACTAAGAACTTTTTTAAAGTTTTACTAATATCTCTTCTACTAATAATTAAAAGATCTATACATTTTATGGGCATAATTAAATATAAATAACTATAGACAAAAAGAGTCAATAAGTATATTAAAATTTAGAATCTAGAATTGCTAAATTATAATTACCTGGATTTAGACATTATAATAGAACCTAATTATCTTAGCTAAATTAAATAGAAATTAGTTTAACTTATAAAACAGAGTATATCTCTAAGGCTTTTAGTCAAACTTATTACTTAAATCAACTATTTAAACCAGAAACTTTAAGCATTTAAACCAAACTAAATTCTCAAAAAGGTACCAAAATTGATAGGAATAAATAGTAGTTTCCATTTCACAAAAATAGAAACATTTCAAATCGTATAAAAAAAGAGGGATACAATGAAAAATAGAAATAGTTAAAAGAGAATACCAACAAGATTCTATATAAAAGCTAATAAATCTTAATATCTATTAATTCTTACTAATCTGATTTAATACTCTTTAAATAAAATTCATACAACTAAAAAGAGATATGAAGCTTATTTAGTTAACTAAAAAATACTTGAACACTTTTAAAGGAAGCAGTTATATTTAATTTTCTCTTTAAAGAAAATAACAAAAGTATTGTTAAACTAAAAGTTAATAATTTACTTTATTGAGTTATGATTATATAAAAATTGCTTTTTTCACATATAATAAAATTATAAAATGTGTTTGCAATGTTTAAAGATATATCATTCCATTTTATATAAAAATTAGAATGTAATAAAGATTTAGTTCTTAATCAATAGATTCTCATTTAGTATTAAAAAGAGGAATTTGCTTAAAAAATGAACAATAATAGAAATGATAAAGACATTAAGTATTTGGTATTTTACCTTAAGCAATAGCCTTTACATCGAGCTGTAGTAATTTGCTAGTTTCGCTTAATGAAAATTCTTGGTATTAATTAGCTTAAAATAAATGATAATTATAAAATACCTAGCTATCAATGGTTTTATAAGGGCTAATTTAAATTGATAATTCATTTATTTTAGATAGCCACCTGCTTTAGAATAGTTAGAATTATAAAATAATAGTTATATTTGTTATTTAAAATCTGGTACTATAAGCTTTCTAGAGCTACAATATATTTTCTTGTTACGTAATAAAGATTCATATCAATATATAATACATGACTGGGTTATTAAGCCATTATTTATTTAAATTTAATTTATGAAGTCTAACTAGCTGTTTTTCCAAACAGTGGATTAAAGCATTTAATTAGGATGGTTATTATAATATTTCATCCTTACATCTTTTCAATATGCTAATTAAAGAAATAATAAAAGGTCTAGAAAATAAAGAATAAATAAAGGATAAACAAATAGCTTTTTAATTGCTCTATTTTAAACTATCTAGGAATCATTTTATTTTCCTAAAAGTTATTAAGTTTATCCACAAGCAAATATCATATTTACTCAATTACTTTAAAGCTTCCTTTATATTCCTATAATTTTTAGCAAAAATAGTAGAATTATATAGTTGATATAGTTAACTAATATGATTGTTATCTTTATTTTTGCTTAAGATCTATAATAAAACTTAGCTAGAAATGTTTTTTAAACTTAGCTTTTTTAATATCATTTAACTTTATTAAAAGATTAAATCTAGTTAATCAAATAGAATTATTTTTACACCTTATATCTAAGAACATTTCTATTGCTATAGAAAATAATCCATTTCTTTCCAATCAAAGATCAATCCTTCTCCTATACAGTCATATGGCTATATCCAATCTTCATTTATAAATAGTTTACCTTTCTATAATTAACTAACAATTATTTAATTTAAATCGAATACTTAAAAAGAGATAATCCGTAAAGATTACGAAATATAAAGCTTCTGTAAAAAACTAGCGAACAAGTGTTTTATATGCTTATGATATAGTAGTCTTTAGTAAACCATTCTGTAAAAAGTTACTAATAAAAGTTTTTAAAACTAGTTAATTTAAATTTATTATTAAACTAAAGAAAAATAACTAATTAACTTAATATACTTTTATTTAATATTCAGCTTAATTTTAATAAAACAACTAACTATTTTAAATTATATTTATATACCTATCATTATTTTTTATATAATAATGCAAGAAACAATAAATCACTTATCACTGGAAAAATTGTAGCCTCAACAATTACCCATGATATAGATTCTCAAATCACTACAATCATTTCCTGATTCAATTGGATAAGGAACATTTACAAAGGAGTCTAGTAAAAGCGTTTAGGACTCGTCAAAGCAAAATATTAACTGGAGTAATGAAGAAGATTAGTATCTGCTAGAGAAAGTTTAGACTAATCTCAAGAATAATTAAAAAGTATCGTGGAAGAGTTTATCTAGCTAACTAAACAATTAGTTTCACGAAGGTAACAATGTACGAGATAGGTAGAAAACTAGATAAAGATATTACAATTGTTTAGATCCTAATCTTAAGAAAGGTAACTGGACTGAAGCTGAAGACTTATTCATTGTGTTAAAAAAGTCTTAAGGACTATAGTGGTGTAAAATAAAGTCATACATACAAGGAAGGAATGATCATCAAGTTAAAAATAGATTCTACTTTCTATTGAAGCAGTTTTCGAAAAATGATTCATACTGTGTTAAAATTTTCACAAGTCAATTGAATGTAACTAATTTCGGTGATTATATTTAAACCTATTTACGAAATGAAAAAAATGATAAACTCAAGTAAATAATGAAATAATGTGAAAAAAGAAAAACTCAAGATATCTTAGAAAACCGGTAAACGAGTATCTAAGTCTAAGTATCTCCACAAATTCAAGTATATCCATAAGTAGTTACTTAAGAAGATAAGTCAGCATTCGTTGCTTACAAGTTGTATATTCGTAATAAACTGCTCTTAACCTGAATTAATAGAAGTTACCAAGTTTTTATAGTATAGCACAATCCCAAGGATTCAGTAGTGTTTAACTTAATCAAGTTGAATGTAATTAAATTGGACAATGTAATAACATAAGTTTGGATAGAAGTTGAAATGTTTGTTGAAGTATTAGTTATAAAATAGATATTTAATTATAATATTTTTATTTAAAATAGAAACTTATAAAGTTAATTTTATAATTCTTATGTTTTATTAACTCATTAAACTATAAGAAATATTACAATCAACTACATTAAGAAAATAACTTATAATAATGAGAATGAAAGGAGCGAAATGTAAATATGAATGTATATTAACTTTTAATATCTCAAATTTTATCTACATAAATGATGCTGTTAAAGGATTTAGATAGATCAAGTGTTTTCAAAAAGTCACTTTTATTTTTAAATATATTATAAATCAATGTATCTCTTATAGTTGATAATGAGTAGATAAATACATGCTTCTTAAAGAAAATACCAAATATAGGATTATGAGCTAGATAGTATGATATTTTAATAAAGTTAACTTGAAATATTTCTAAGATATAAAATTAATAAAGTAACTCAATAACTGATTGAGATATAAGGCCATTTAAACTTTAAAGCAATTGTTTATTTAGTGTATTTGTTTTACTATGCAAAGAGTAAGCATAATAGAGCAAGATACAATTTTATAGATTAAATAAGGAAATAAATACTAAACTAATTATTATAAAAGTATAATAAAAATTATTTTGTTAAAAATAATTGAGATAAGTTAAGATAAGAAAAATCAATTTTTTTCTAAGTTATTTATTCAACTAAGTATACATTAAAAACATTAAAATGATTATTTTTATTTAAAAAGCACATAACTACAAATCCTTCATTTTCTAATTATTTATCTTAGAGCTTATATATGTTTATCATATATTTAAAATTTATATAGAAGTGATTAATTTTTATTAAATCTACATGCATGATATATATAAAAAACCTTTATAAACGGATCAATTTTAATATTTATGAATATTAAAAAATTAATAGATTTCGATTTTATTTGAATAGGGCAGCTTTCTTATAAACAAATAATTGAATATATCTCATAGAATAAATATGCTTTTACCGTTTATGATTTGCTTCCTATTCAACTTTATTTGTTGATTAAGTCTCTATTTGTTAAATTTTTAAGTTTATGAAGCTAATATAATTATTGTAAATCTATCGATGAATTTTATTTAAATGCTTACATTAAGCATATCGTAAATAATAAACTTTCTTCTTATGAGATTTTTTAGGATCTATGTAAACTTATTCTTTTCGGAAATTTAGAATTTCTATAGAATTTAGTTTCCAATTTTTAGAATTAAAGCTCTAATTTATCAATCACCTCTACTAGCTCAAATAAAAGAAACTTTATTTATATTAATGAAAACTGATTACTTATGCTTTATTCAATCTAACTACTCCTTTTTTATAAATTCTCAGTTAATATTCTAAATATCCTTCCTTACTTCTCTATATTGATAACAAGACCTAGCTTAAAGCAATAAATTATTTAGCTCCAGTTAGTGAAGCAATTGTTTAAAAATTGTAACTGATTAATTTAATTTTCTTTGCTAGATTGTTGATTTTATTTATGATACTTCTATTCTTGTTATAATATTCTCAAATATATCTCATAATTTTCAACCAACTGCTGTATTGTCTAACTGTATAACATTAAACTTCTTTTTTTAAGTTGCCAGTGATGGTTAGCTTATATGTAAATGAGAAATAATTATCTTTCTCATAATTTAATTTAAGTATTTATATGCTGTTTATTAACTTCCTTCAAAACAAAAAATAAGCTATATTAATACAAAACGAAAATATACTAATGAATATAAGTTTCTTAACTAAGGAAAAAAGCTAAAAAGCTAGTTTTATAAAACTAGTATACAACTATAATATTTATACCTTAGGACTTATATATTTGGCTTACTCTCTATCTTCAACATAGGTATATATAATAAATTAATAGTTATAAGAAGATAAATAGTTCATTAATAAAAGTTAAAATTTAAAGCGATAGAGCATTTCAAGATATTTTCACTTAAATCTATTAAGTTGATAATCATAAAAAGTATATTAAAGGAATTATCTAGTAGATAGCTTATTATTGTAGAAAATTATTTTAAATACAAACCATAAGATAGAAAGAAAGAAAAATTAATAATTATATAAAAACTAAGAGCTAGAAAAAATCATAAAAAGAAGAAAAGAATTAAATAAATCTAAATGGTGATAATTACTACTATGAGAGATAAAAAAACTGGATTTTGTATAAAATAAATAATTTAAAATACTAAATATATTTAATTTTAGATATACATGTGAATTAGCTATATAATATAGCCACTAGATACACTTATTTTCTTATAAATAGAATTTTAAAGGAGATAATTAAAAAATAATCATTTTGGCATATAATGATATAAGTAAAGGCTACCTTTTATAACTTTATAGTAAATCTTTATTAAACTAATGCTTAAGCTAATAAAAAATTGATAGAAATATAATAAAAAGAAGCGAGCTTTCAAGCAAGGATATTGTTTAGTTAAAACTTATTTGTTTTGCTAAATCATTTTTCATTATCTTATGTAGTACGCTCATATCTTACCAAATTACCGATAAAAGAATATTCAATGAATCAATTATGATATAACCTAAAAAAATAGCCTTAGTTTCCTATAAAAATTTTATGATTTAGTTACTAGAAATGCAAAAAAAGTCAAAACAATACGAATACATATATATCTAAACCATAAGCTTTTTCTTTTTATAGAATTAGAACATTTTTAAACATCTAACCTTATGCTTGCAAAGCAAATTATAAAATTAAATTCCCTTAACAAATCTTCTATTTAAGAAGCTTGAAATATTTAAAATATAAAAGACCCAATAATAGTAAGCTTAATAGATAAATCTTTGAATTCAAAGAAATGTAGATGAACTTCTAATGATAATTAACTAATACTGTAGCAAGCTTTCTCATAAAAGCTTCAATAAAATGCTTTAAGAATATTTCAGCTTCGAAAAGCTTAACTAGAAAGTATGTAAAAAAATGTAAAAATTCAATTGTTTGCCTTTAAATTAATTAAAATTATAGTAACAAGAAGAATTATAAGTATTGTAATTATAACAAAATATAGGAAGGAGTTTTATAGAAGACTCATTAAGTTAAAGACAAGAAAAAGGTTTAATAGGTATATAAGGCTTGCATTAAAAAATCTATAAATAATTCAATATTTCTTTGATTACTTCTTATGAAAATTATTTTTCATTAGTTTAGTATTTATTTCCTTATTTAATCTATAAAATTGTATCTTGCTCTATTATGCTTAATCTTTGCTTAGTAAAACAAATACACTAAATAAACAATTGCTTTAAAGTTTAAATGGCCTTATATCTCAATCAGTTATTGAGTTACTTTATTAATTTTATATCTTAGAAATATTTCAAGTTAACTTTATTAAAATATCATACTATCTAGCTCATAATCCTATATTTGGTATTTTCTTTAAGAAGCATGTATTTATCTACTCATTATCAACTATAAGAGATACATTGATTTATAATATATTTAAAAATAAAAGTGACTTTTTGAAAACACTTGATCTATCTAAATCCTTTAACAGCATCATTTATGTAGATAAAATTTGAGATATTAAAAGTTAATATACATTCATATTTACATTTCGCTCCTTTCATTCTCATTATTATAAGTTATTTTCTTAATGTAGTTGATTGTAATATTTCTTATAGTTTAATGAGTTAATAAAACATAAGAATTATAAAATTAACTTTATAAGTTTCTATTTTAAATAAAAATATTATAATTAAATATCTATTTTATAACTAATACTTCAACAAACATTTCAACTTCTATCCAAACTTATGTTATTACATTGTCCAATTTAATTACATTCAACTTGATTAAGTTGAACACTACTGAATCCTTGGGATTGTGCTATACTATTAAAACTTGGTAACTTCTATTAATTCAGGTTAAGAGCAGTTTATTACGAATATACACCATTGTAACAAACGAATGCTGACTTATGTTCTTAAGTAACTACTTGCGGATATATTTAAACAAACGGAGGCATTTAGACTTAGATACTCGTTTACCGGTTTTCCAAGATATCTTGAGTTTTTCTTTTTTCACATTATTTCATTATTTACTTGAGTTTATCATTTTTTTCATTTCGTAAATAGGTTTAAATATAATCACTAAAATTAGTTACATTCATCTAGTTTGTGAAAATTTTAACACAGTATGAATCATTTTTCGAAAACTGCTTCAATAGAAAGTAGAATCTATTTTTAACTTGATGATCATTCCTTCCTTGTATGTATGACTTTATTTTACACCACTATAGTCCTTAAGACTTTTTTAACACGATGAATAAGTCTTCAGCTTCAGTCCATTTACCTTTCTTAAGATTAGGATCTAAACAATTGTAATATCTTTATCTGGTTTTCTACCTATCTCGTACATTGTTACCTGCATGAAACTAATTGTTTAGTTAGCTTGATAAACTCTTCCACGATACTTTTTAATTATTCTTGAGATTAGTCTAAACTTTCTCTAGCAGATACTAATCTTCTTCATTACTCCAGTTAATATTTTGCTTTGACGAGTCCTAAACGCTTTTACTAGACTCCTTTGTAAATGTTCCTTATCCAATTGAATCAGGAAATGATTGTAGTGATTTGAGAATCTATATCATGGGTAATTGTTGAGGCTACAATTTTTCCAGTGATAAGTGATTTATTGTTTCTTGCATTATTATATAAAAAATAATGATAGGTATATAAATATAATTTAAAATAGTTAGTTGTTTTATTAAAATTAAGCTGAATATTAAATAAAAGTATATTAAGTTAATTAGTTATTTTTCTTTAGTTTAATAATAAATTTAAATTAACTAGTTTTAAAAACTTTTATTAGTAACTTTTTACAGAATGGTTTACTAAAGACTACTATATCATAAGCATATAAAACACTTGTTCGCTAGTTTTTTACAGAAGCTTTATATTTCGTAATCTTTACGGATTATCTCTTTTTAAGTATTCGATTTAAATTAAATAATTGTTAGTTAATTATAGAAAGGTAAACTATTTATAAATGAAGATTGGATATAGCCATATGACTGTATAGGAGAAGGATTGATCTTTGATTGGAAAGAAATGGATTATTTTCTATAGCAATAGAAATGTTCTTAGATATAAGGTGTAAAAATAATTCTATTTGATTAACTAGATTTAATCTTTTAATAAAGTTAAATGATATTAAAAAAGCTAAGTTTAAAAAACATTTCTAGCTAAGTTTTATTATAGATCTTAAGCAAAAATAAAGATAACAATCATATTAGTTAACTATATCAACTATATAATTCTACTATTTTTGCTAAAAATTATAGGAATATAAAGGAAGCTTTAAAGTAATTGAGTAAATATGATATTTGCTTGTGGATAAACTTAATAACTTTTAGGAAAATAAAATGATTCCTAGATAGTTTAAAATAGAGCAATTAAAAAGCTATTTGTTTATCCTTTATTTATTCTTTATTTTCTAGACCTTTTATTATTTCTTTAATTAGCATATTGAAAAGATGTAAGGATGAAATATTATAATAACCATCCTAATTAAATGCTTTAATCCACTGTTTGGAAAAACAGCTAGTTAGACTTCATAAATTAAATTTAAATAAATAATGGCTTAATAACCCAGTCATGTATTATATATTGATATGAATCTTTATTACGTAACAAGAAAATATATTGTAGCTCTAGAAAGCTTATAGTACCAGATTTTAAATAACAAATATAACTATTATTTTATAATTCTAACTATTCTAAAGCAGGTGGCTATCTAAAATAAATGAATTATCAATTTAAATTAGCCCTTATAAAACCATTGATAGCTAGGTATTTTATAATTATCATTTATTTTAAGCTAATTAATACCAAGAATTTTCATTAAGCGAAACTAGCAAATTACTACAGCTCGATGTAAAGGCTATTGCTTAAGGTAAAATACCAAATACTTAATGTCTTTATCATTTCTATTATTGTTCATTTTTTAAGCAAATTCCTCTTTTTAATACTAAATGAGAATCTATTGATTAAGAACTAAATCTTTATTACATTCTAATTTTTATATAAAATGGAATGATATATCTTTAAACATTGCAAACACATTTTATAATTTTATTATATGTGAAAAAAGCAATTTTTATATAATCATAACTCAATAAAGTAAATTATTAACTTTTAGTTTAACAATACTTTTGTTATTTTCTTTAAAGAGAAAATTAAATATAACTGCTTCCTTTAAAAGTGTTCAAGTATTTTTTAGTTAACTAAATAAGCTTCATATCTCTTTTTAGTTGTATGAATTTTATTTAAAGAGTATTAAATCAGATTAGTAAGAATTAATAGATATTAAGATTTATTAGCTTTTATATAGAATCTTGTTGGTATTCTCTTTTAACTATTTCTATTTTTCATTGTATCCCTCTTTTTTTATACGATTTGAAATGTTTCTATTTTTGTGAAATGGAAACTACTATTTATTCCTATCAATTTTGGTACCTTTTTGAGAATTTAGTTTGGTTTAAATGCTTAAAGTTTCTGGTTTAAATAGTTGATTTAAGTAATAAGTTTGACTAAAAGCCTTAGAGATATACTCTGTTTTATAAGTTAAACTAATTTCTATTTAATTTAGCTAAGATAATTAGGTTCTATTATAATGTCTAAATCCAGGTAATTATAATTTAGCAATTCTAGATTCTAAATTTTAATATACTTATTGACTCTTTTTGTCTATAGTTATTTATATTTAATTATGCCCATAAAATGTATAGATCTTTTAATTATTAGTAGAAGAGATATTAGTAAAACTTTAAAAAAGTTCTTAGTAGTTTATATTAGATACTTAATTAATAGATATAGCTAATTATAAAGAATCTTAATTAGTATATTCCTTTTATTTTTAACCTTTTTATAAACATTTTAATTAAAGACTTAACTTTATAATATAGACTCTAAGTTTCCTTAGGGTAGGATTAAGTAATTCTAAATTAGATCTATTAATTAAAGAAGCTTTTCAAATTGCTACCTTCTTAAACCTAATTAAACTTATCAAAATCGGAATAGTTATATACATTGCCTAGTGCTAAATTTAGGTTTAAAAGAGAGTCCTTTTAACTAGCTTAACTTTATTTAAGTTGTAAATTTATTCCTAAAAAAGCTAATTTAATCTTAGCTAATATACTTAGAGAAATTAAATAAAAGCTAAACCTTTTTCTTTTGTATGGACTAATTTATATTAATTTTATTTATATAAGGCTATTTACTCTTCCAAGATACTTTTTAATTATTCTTTAATTTGGTTAACAGATACTAATCTTCTTCACTACTCCAGATAACATTTTGTTTCGATGAGTCCTATAAACTTATACTAGGTTCCTTTATACATTTTTCTTATCCTATTGAATCATGAAGTGATTGTAGTGATTTGAGAATCTATATCATGGGTAATTGTTGATGGTAGTATTTTTCCAGTGATAAGTGATTTATTGTTTCTTACATTATGATATAAAGAATAATGATAGGTATATAAATATAATTTAAAATAGTTAGTAGTTTTATTGAAAGGATTTAAAGTAGTTAGCACATTAAATATAAGTCTATTAAGTTAGTTATTTCCTTTTTATTTATAAGTAGCTTATTAATAAGCATAACTTAAGATTTACTAGTTATCAATAGTTTTACTAGTTACTTTATATAATCACTTGACTAAATTAATTTCTATCTACTAGTTATACCATACACACTTCATATTTTTACAAAAGCTTAAATCATAAATAGGTTATTAAATGGGAAAAAGAATATTGGTTATTAATAATTTAATTAAGTGGTTTATTAAAATAATTATAAGACTGATATTATTATAAAATATAAGCTATATAAGAAAAATTAGCTAGTTCACTATTATTTAAAAAGATAATTTAAAGGAATCAAGTTTATAAAAATTTAGACTGAAGAAAAAAGTTTAAAATAGAGATATTATAGCTAATTGTGGTTGAAACTATTTTTTAAGTATATAAGGGAGTTATTAGACTATTAGTATGATTGTATTAATCTTTAAAAATAAGAAGGTATTATGGATATCTGATTGAAGTAAAAATTATTATTTGATAGATATTTGGATTATCTTCTTTTAACTAGTTTGATGATTATTTTAAAACTATTATGATTTTAAAAATTTATATTAGTCAATTTAAAAATGGAGAACACGGGTATCGATCCCGTTGCCTCTCGCATGCAAAGCGAGCGCTCTACCATTTGAGCTAGTTCCCCTTACTAATAACAACATTAAAAGAATTTGAATCTAAATTATTCTTATCGATGAACTTCAAACTAAGAAAATTCTAGGTTGCTCTAGAAGTTAAGCGCTAGATCTATAAACTCTTGACTTTAAATATTTTCTATCTGTACAATAAGAGTTTAGAAGATGAATGGATTTAAAATGATAAACTGAGATTAATCTTAAAGTGTTAAGAAGATTTAGTATAGTTAATGATGTGCTTTAAGATGTTGGTATACATAATGTGGTTTATACAATAGATATCCTAGTAGGGTATTATTTGAAATAAAAGATGATATATTTAAAATGAGATGATAAAGGATTGTAGTAATTGTTTGATTTATTAAGTTAAATATTGGATAAAATAATCATATATAGCACCAAATTAAAGTAAGTGTATATTTTGCTAAGTTTATAGTCAAATATAAAAGGGGCGAGCATTTAAATAAGTCTAACTGTAATGCAAATAAAGTAACCATTTAATTTTAAACCTAACACTATGAATCAAGTAGAAATGCAAATGTTTTATATTTATTTTAAGTATTAAAATTAGACCGAAAGTTGAATGATCAAGTTCTTCTGAATTAATATGTTTACACAAAATAAATAAAGTCTAATAGAAAAAATGATAAAATGATTAAAGATTAAGCTAGATTGTATGCATTAAGCTTAAATATGAATAAAAGGTGTAAAATAATAGATATAGAACTCTTAATTTGATAAAAAGAATAATAAAGAAAAATGCGTAGATCAATTCCAAAAAAATTAAGTAGCTTTTGGAAGACTATGGTCAAGAATATTAGGAAAAAAAATTATGGTAGATTAAGATGCAGTAGGAAACGAAAATTGTATTTAAGTTAAAATAAGGAAAAACGATAGCAATATATTCAACGGTAGGATTTAATATAGAAACAGTAGAGTCTAAGAATATACTTCTATAGTATGGAAATTAGGGGATAGAATACAATAAGAACTTTATGGAGATATATCTATAATAATTAAATGGATCAATGATTAAGGTAAATTAAAATGATAGAGAAAGCATAAAAGAGACCAAAGAATAAATTATTTAAGATACTAAGAAGACTAATTAAAAAATGTATGCATTTTAGTATTTGTCAATGAATAAACTTTTACATTTCAATGAGTATAGTTAAATGAAAGATAAGATACAATTTAATAAATTTAAAGGAAGTATCTGGTATATTCAAATAATATGTTTCGCAAAAGATTGAACTAGTTGACGACTCTATAAGAGAAAAAGAAATGAGGATTGCTTATTAGTTTAATATCTTTTATTTAGGTCTTACTAAGTAAAAAAATAAATAAACTGATTTGAATATACAATTTGAATAGTCTCTTTATAAAGGATATATTAATCTGTTATTAATAGAAAATGAACAAGATAAATTAACCTACTAAATTACTTTAAGTTAATAAACTTAAGAGATTTAGATTAAGATATTTTATCTTTAATAAATAAAAAATAGCTATAATTATATAGATAAGTATGGAGGAAATAGAAGATTCATATACATTCATATTTACATTTAAAAACAAAAAGCCTTATTAAATAGATATCATACTATTTGCTTTATCTATTTATACTTTTAAAATTAAACTTTCTAATTATTAGATATATAGTTATATAAACATAAGCAGTTTTATATTCAAATAAATTAGAAAATAGTGTAATTATATATAAAGCTAAATTTAAATTAGTAGATTACTATAATTAAAAATATATAGTAAAAAAGAAGCTACATTATATAGAATATTTATAAGGATTAAAATTCTTAATTAGTAAATGAGTTAATGGAATAATTGTTACTAAATATTATAAAATAACTATATAAACTTTAAAAATTTAGATTTGGGATATAACATTATAATTAAATATTTATTCATTTACTAATACTTCAACAAACATAACTCCAACTTCTATTATCCGAACACATTTTATTACACTATCCTGATTAATTAAACGAAATTTTATTAAGTTAAACACTACCGAATCCTTGTGATTATATTATATTATCAAAACTTGGTAACTTCTATTAATTCTCTTATATATTAAGGGCTCTTTGTTATGAGTATACATCATTGTAAGCAACGAATGCTGATTTATGTTCTTGAGTAACTACTTGCGAATATACTTAAATTTTTGGAGATACTTAAACTTAGATACTCGTTTACCGGTTTTCTAAGATATCTTGAGTTTTTCTTTTTTCGCATTATTTCATTATTTAATTAAGTTTATCATTTGTTTCATTTTGTAAATAGGTTTAAATATAATCACCGAAATTAGTTACTTTCATCTAGTTTGTGAAAATTTTAACACAGTATGCATCATTTTTCGAAAACTATTTCAATAGAAAGTAAAACCTGTTTTTTACTTGATGATCATTTCTTCCTTAGATATACGACTTTATTTTACACCACTATAGTCCTTAAGACTTTTTTAACACAATGAATGAGTCTTCAACTTCAGTCCAGTTACCTTTCTTAAGATTCGGATCTAAAAAATTGTAATATCTTTATCTAGTTTTCTACCTATCTCGTACATTGTTACCTGCGTGAAACTAATTGTTTAGTTAGCTAGATAAACTCTTCCACGATACTTTTTAATTATTTGTGAATTTATTTTAAATTTTCTCTAACAGATACTAATCTTCTTCATTACTCCAGATAACATTTTGTTTCGATGAGTCCTATAAGATTATACTAGGGTCCTTATGTTATGTTTCTTATCCAATTGAATCAGGAAGTGATTGTAGTGATTTGAGAATCTATATCATGGGTAATTGTTGATGCTAGAATTTTTCCAGTGATAAGTGATTTATTGTTTCTTACATTATTATATAAAAAATAATGATAGGTATATAAATATAATTTAAAATAGTTAGTTGTTTTATTTAAATTAAGCTTATTAGATAATTAAATAAAAGTATATTAAGTTAATTAGTTATTTTTCTTTAGTTTAATAATAAATTTAAATTAACTAGTTTTAAAAACTTTTATTAGTAACTTTTTACAGAATGGTTTACTAAAGACTACTATATCATAAGCATATAAAACACTTGCTTGCTACATTTTTACAGAAGCTTTATATTTCGTAAATATTACGGATTATCTCTTTTAAGGGTATTCAATTTAAATAATCGTTAGTGAGTTTAAGGGAGGTAAGCCATTTTAACGTGAAGATTTGACTTTCTTCAAGCGATAGTATAAGAAATGAGTTAAGATTGATTTGATAAAAGGAGAACTTTAATCAGTTATAAATAATGATTTATTTAAGAATTTTCTTATCATTTTATACTAAGTTAATATATAAATAGACTTGGTTATTTAATAAAGATTCGAAATTAATATATTTGTTCTATTTTAACCTTATTTATAAAATTTAATTTAGAGGTTAATATTATATAATAATTTCTAAGATTCTTATTAATGCTTTTCAAATTCTGAATTTATTAGTATTGCTGCTTTCTCTTTTACTATAAAATTATATTATTTTGTGAAGGATATTATTTGATTATTTCTAGATTAGATATACCCCTTTAAGAAGCTTTTAATAAGCTTACCTTCTTTAATGTTAATTAAACTCATCAAAATCGAAATAGTTATTCACGTTGCCTACTTCTAAATTTAGGTTTTAAAAAGATTCTTTTATTAGCCTAACTCTATTTAAGTTTTAAATATTTTCCTTAAATAGTTTTAATTAACTTTGATTAAAAGTTTAGAATCCCATTTATACTTTATTAAAAGCAAACTTTACTATACGTCTATTAATTAATTTATATTTATTCCATATATTTTTAAAAGACTACAATCTCTTTTTTATATATAATGTTTTCATTTAGTTATATTTGTATAGTTGAGTGAGTATTAAGAACGAAAATTTCTAAACTAAATCTAATTTACTTATAGCGAAAACACTTGTCGTTCCTTTTTTTCTGAGGATTATTTAGCCTTTTATAAATTTAAACTTAGATGGCTAGAAAGAGGTTTTTTTAATCACTTATATTAGCATTTCTTTTAAGCTTTAAAATTAATAAACTGAGTAAGGTATATTAAGAAAGATTGTTAAGTCTTATGATTTATAAACAGTTTGCCATTTTACACTATTTTATTAATCTTTAAAGATTGTACTCTCTAGCTAAATTTGTAATTTATCACTACTAAGACAAATCCAAGCAATATTTCTAGATCTAAACCATTGACTGCGTTAGCTCTTTATTTTATCATAGAAATGTTCTATTATTTATAGCTATAAATTAAATAAGACTTAAATCTAATACTTATAAACTCATAATATATGATTTCACTTGCTTTAAATTAAATTCATATAACTAGAAAGTATTATGATATTTATTAAGTTAGCTTATGAACTATATCACACTTTTAAATTAAATATTTTACCTTCTCTAGTATATCTATTATTGATTTAAGATTATATCAAAAGTCCTTTAATACAACAATAAAGCTATCTAATGTGTTAATTTTCTTTTAAGATATATCATTTACATTTTATATCAATTTTAAAAAGTACCAAGTTTAGTTCTTATATAGATATATTCTCTTTTAGTCTTAATAAGAGAAACTTATTTGCATAATGAAGAACTATACGAAAGCCATCAAATTAATAACACTTTTATATTTTGCCTTAAAAAGTATTCTTTTATCAAACTCTAGTAATTTACTAGTTTTGTTTAGTCTAATATCTTGCTAGTTAATTAGCTTAAAAGAATTTATAATTATAAGATATTTAGCTATCAGTGCCTTTATAAAGCTAATTTTAATTATCATTCATTTATTTTAGATAATCTACTTTTTTTAGTAGTAGTTATAATTAAAAGATAGTAGATAGATTTTAATTTTTAAATCTGGTACTATAAGCTATCTAAGGGATAATATGCTTTTCTTTATGTATATGATCATTTTAATATCACAAAATTTAGTTACTTAGCTATTACTTATTTCATCTTATATATTATGGGAACATATAAAGTCTTACTAGAAGCTTATCCAGAATGTAGATAAAAGTTCTTATTCTAGGGGCTGCAATATATCATATTAAAGTATAACTCACTAATACCTATTTTCTAATATATTAAGCATTATTTTAACTTTATTAAAGATAAAATTTAATGTAGTAATCAAATACAACTGTAGAGTTAATATCTAACTAACTTATTTTTAGATTATAATATAAATAAATAATTATTTATAACTGATTAAAGTTCTCCTTTTATCAAATCGATCTGAACTCATTTCTTATACTATTGCTTGAAGAAAGTCAAATCTTCACGTTAAAATGGCTTACCTCCCTTAAACTCACTAACAATTATTTAAATTGAATACTTTAAAAGAGATAATCCGTAATATTTACGAAATATAAAGCTTCTGTAAAAATGTAGCAAGCAAGTGTTTTATATGCTTATGATATAGTAGTCTTTAGTAAACCATTCTGTAAAAAGTTACTAATAAAAGTTTTTAAAACTAGTTAATTTAAATTTATTATTAAACTAAAGAAAAATAACTAATTAACTTAATAGACTTTTATTTAATTATCTAATAAGCTTAATTTAAATAAAACAACTAACTATTTTAAATTATATTTATATACCTATCATTATTTTTTATATAATAATGTAAGAAACAATAAATCACTTATCACTGGAAAAATTGTAGCCTCAACAATTACCCATGATTTAGATTCTCAAATCACTACAATCACTTCCTGATTCAATTGGATAAGGAAAATTTACAAAGGAGTCTAGTAAAAGCGTTTAGGACTCGTCAAAACAAAATGTTAACTGGATTAATGAAGAAGATTAGTATCTGTTAGAGAAAGTTTAGACTAATCTCAAGAATAATTAGAAAGTATCTTGGAAGAGTTTATCTAGCTAACTAAACAATTAGTTTCACGCAGGTAACAATGTACGAGATAGGTAGAAAACCAGATAAAGATATTACAATTTTTTAGATCCTAATCTTAAGAAAGGTAAATGGACTGAAGCTGAAGACTTATTCATCGTGTTAAAAAAGTCTTAAGGACTATTGTGGTGTAAAATAAAGTCATACATACAAGGAAGGAATGATCATCAAGTTAAAAATAGATTCTACTTTCTATTGAAATAGTTTTCGAAAAATGATTCATACTGTGTTAAAATGTTCACAAACTAGATGAATGTAACTAATTTCGATGATTACATTTCAACCTATTTACGAAATGAAAAAAATGATAAACTTAATTAAATAATGAAATAGTGTGAAAAAAGAAAAACTCAAAATACCTGTGAAAGCAAATAAACGAGTATCTAAGTTTAAGTATCTCCACAAATTCAAGTATATCCATAAGTAGTTACTTAAGAACATAAATCAGCATTCGTTGCTTACAATGGTGTATATTCGTAATAAACTGCTCTTAACCTTAATTAATAGAAGTTACCAAGTTTTTATAGTATAGCACAATCCCAAGGATTCAGTAGTGTTCAACTTAATCAAGTTGAATGTAATTAAATTGGACAATGTAATAACATAAGTTTGGATAGAAGTTGAAATGTTAGTTGAAGTATTAGTTATAAAATAGATATTTAATTATAATATTTTTATTTAAAATAGAAACTTATAAAGTTAATTTTATAATTCTTATGTTTTATTAACTCATTAAACTATAAGAAATATTACAATCAACTACATTAAGAAAATAACTTATAATAATGAGAATGAAAGGAGCGAAATGTAAATATGAATGTATATTAACTTTTAATATCTCAAATTTTATCTACATAAATGATGCTGTTAAAGGATTTAGATAGATCAAGTGTTTCAAAAAGTAACTTTTATTTTTAAATATATTATAAATTAATGTATCTCTTATAGTTGATAATGAGTAGATAAATACATGCTTCTTAAAGAAAATACCAAATATAGGATTATGAGCTAGATAGTATGATATTTTAATAAAGTTAACTTGAAATATTTCTAAGATATAAAATTAATAAAGTAACTCAATAACTGATTGAGATATAAGGCTTTTAAACTTTAAAGCAATTGTTTATTTAGTGTATTTGTTTTACTATGCAAAGAGTAAGCATAACAGAGCAAGATACAATTTTATAGATTAAATAAGGAAATAAATACTAAACTAATTATTATAAAAGTATAATAAAAATTATTTTGTTAAAAATAATTGAGATAAGTTAAATTAAGAAAAATCAATTTTTTTCTAAGTTATTTATTCAACTAAGTATACATTAAAATATTAAAATGATTATTTTATTTAAATAGCACATAACTACAAATCCTTAATTTTCTAATTATTTATCTTAGAGCTTATATATGTTTATCATATATTTTAAATTTTATATAGAAGTGATTAATTTTTAATAAATCTACATGCATGATATATATAAAAAATCTTTACAAAGGGATCAATTTTAATATTTATGAATATTAAAAAATTAATAGATTTTGATTTTATTTGAATAGGGCAGCTTTCTTATAAACAAATAATTGAATATATCTCATAGAATAAATATGCTTTTACCTTTTATGATTTGCTTTCTATTCAACTTTATTTGTTGATTAAGTCTCTATTTGTTAAATTTTTAAGTTTATGAAGCTAATATAATTATTGTAAATCTATCGATGAATTTTATTTAAATGCTTACATTAAGCATATCGTAAATAATAAACTTTCTTCTTATGAGATTTTTTAGGATCTATGTAAACTTATTCTTTTCGGAAATTTAGAATTTCTATAGAATTTAGTTTCCAATTTTTAGAATTAAAGCTTTAATTTATCAATCACCTCTACTAACTCAAATAAAAGAAACTTTATTTATATTAATGAAAACTGATTACTTATGCTTTATTCAATCTAACTACTCCTTTTTTATAAATTCTCAGTTAATATTCTAAATATCCTTCCTTACTTCTCTATATTGATAACAAGACCTAGCTTAAAGCAATAAATTATTTAGCTCCAGTTAGTGAAGCAATTGTTTAAAAATTGTAACTGATTAATTTAATTTTCTTTGCTAGATTGTTGATTTTATTTATGATACTTCTATTCTTGTTATAATATTCTCAAATATATCTCATAATTTTCAACCAACTGCTGTATTGTCTAACTGTATAACATTAAACTTCTTTTTTTAAGTTGCCAGTGATGGTTAGCTTATATGTAAATGAGAAATAATTATCTTTCTCATAATTTAATTTAAGTATTTATATGCTGTTTATTAACTTCCTTCAAAACAAAAAATAAGCTATATTAATACAAAACGAAAATATACTAATGAATATAAGTTTCTTAACTAAGGAAAAAAGCTAAAAAGCTAGTTTTATAAAACTAGTATACAACTATAATATTTATACCTTAGGACTTATATATTTGGCTTACTCTCTATCTTCAACATAGGTATATATAATAAATTAATAGTTATAAGAAGATAAATAGTTCATTAATAAAAGTTAAAATTTAAAGCGATAGAGCATTTCAAGATATTTTCACTTAAATCTATTAAGTTGATAATCATAAAAAGTATATTAAAGGAATTATCTAGTAGATAGCTTATTATTGTAGAAAATTATTTTAAATACAAACCATAAGATAGAAAGAAAGAAAAATTAATAATTATATAAAAACTAAGAGCTAGAAAAAATCATAAAAAGAAGAAAAGAATTAAATAAATCTAAATGGTGATAATTACTACTATGAGAGATAAAAAAACTGGATTTTGTATAAAATAAATAATTTAAAATACTAAATATATTTAATTTTAGATATACATGTGAATTAGCTATATAATATAGCCACTAGATACACTTATTTTCTTATAAATAGAATTTTAAAGGAGATAATTAAAAAATAATCATTTTGGCATATAATGATATAAGTAAAGGCTACCTTTTATAACTTTATAGTAAATCTTTATTAAACTAATGCTTAAGCTAATAAAAAATTGATAGAAATATAATAAAAAGAAGCGAGCTTTCAAGCAAGGATATTATTTAGTTAAAACTTATTTGTTTTGCTAAATCATTTTTCATTATCTTATGAAGTACGCTCATATTTTACGCAAATTACCGATAAAAGAATATTCAATGAATCAATTATGATCAAACCTAAAAAAATAGTCTTAGTTTCCTATAAAATTTTATGATTTAGTTACTAGAAATGCAAAAAAAGCCAAAAAAATACGAATACATATATATCTAAACCATAAGCTTTTTCTTTTTATAGAATTAGAACATTTTTAAACATCTAACCTTATGCTTGCAAAGCAAATTATAAAATTAAATTCCCTTAACAAATCTTCTATTTAAGAAGCTTGAAATATTTAAAATATAAAAGTCCCAATAATAAGTAAGCTTAATAGATAAATCTTTGAATTCAAAGAAATGTAGATGAACTTCTAATGATAATTAACTAATACTGTAGCAAGCTTTCTCATAAAAGCTTCAATAAAATGCTTTAAGAATGTTTCAGCTTCGAAAAGCTTAACTAGAAAGTATGTAAAAAAATGTAAAAATTCAATTGTTTGCCTTTAAATTAATTAAAATTATAGTAACAAGAAGAATTATAAGTATTGTAATTATAACAAAATATAGGAAGGAGTTTTATAGAAGACTCATTGAGTTAAAGACAAGAAAAAGGTTTAATAGGTATATAAGGCTTGTATTAAAAAATCTATAAATAAGTCAATACTTCTTTGATTAATTCTTATGAAAATTAATTTTCATTAGTTTAGTATTTATTTTCTTATTTAATCTATAAAATTGTATCTTGCTCTATTATGCTTAATCTTTGCATAGTAAAACAAATACACTAAATAAACAATTGCTTTAAAGTTTAAATGGACTTATATCTCAATCAGTTATTGAGTTACTCTATTAATTTTATATCTTAGAAATATTTCAAGTTAACTTTATTAAAATATCATACTATCTAGCTCATAATCCTATATTTGGTATTTTCTTTAAGAAGCATGTATTTATCTACTCATTATCAACTATAAGAGATACATTGATTTATAATATATTTAAAAATAAAAGTTACTTTTTTAAAACACTT
The DNA here is from genome assembly GCA_946699065.1 of Loxodes magnus. Taxonomy (NCBI): domain Eukaryota; phylum Ciliophora; class Karyorelictea; order Loxodida; family Loxodidae; genus Loxodes; species Loxodes magnus. The sequence goes on along the minus strand of CAMPDV010001862.1, from coordinate 58,261 downwards.
GATCTATCTAAATCCTTTAACAGCATCATTTATGTAGATAAAATTTGAGATATTAAAAGTTAATATACATTCATATTTACATTTCGCTCCTTTCATTCTCATTATTATAAGTTATTTTCTTAATGTAGTTGATTGTAATATTTCTTATAGTTTAATGAGTTAATAAAACATAAGAATTATAAAATTAACTTTATAAGTTTCTATTTTAAATAAAAATATTATAATTAAATATCTATTTTATAACTAATACTTCACAAACATTTCAACTTCTATCCAAACTTATATTATTACATTGTCCAATTTAATTACATTCAACTTAATTAAGTTAAACACTACTGAATCCTTGGGATTGTGCTATACTATAAAAACTTGGTAACTTCTATTAATTAAGGTTAAGAGCAGTTTATTACGAATATACACCATTGTAAGCAACGAATGCTGACTTATGTTCTTAAATAACTACTTATGGATATACTTAAATTTGTGGAGGTACTTATACTTAGATACTCGTCTACCGGTTTTCTAAGGTATCTTGAGTTTTTCTTTTTTCACACTATTTCATTATTTAATTAAGTTTATCATTTTTATCATTTCGTAAATAGGTTGAAATGTAATCACCGAAATTAGTTACATTCAATTGACTTGTGAAAATTTTAACACAGTATGCATCATTTTTCGAAAACTGCTTCAAAAGAAAATAAAACCTGTTTTTTACTTGATGATCATTTCTTCCTTGTATGTATGACTTTATTTTACACCACTATAGTCCTTAAGACTTTTTTAACACGATGAATAAGTCTTCAGCTTCAGTCCAGTTACCTTTCTTAAGATTTGGATCTAAAAAATTGTAATATCTTTATCTAGTTTTCTACCTATCTCGTACATTGTTACCTGCGTGAAACTAATTGTTTAGTTAGCTAGATAAACTCTTCCACGATACTTTTTAATTATTTGTGAATTTATTTTAAATTTTCTCTAACAGATACTAATCTTCTTCATTACTCCAGTTAATATTTTGTTTTGACGAGTTCTAAACGCTTTTACTAGACTCCTTTGTAAATGTTCCTTATCCAATTGAATCAGGAAGTGATTGTAGTGATTTGAGAATCTATATCATGGGTAATTTTTGATGGTACAATTTTTCCAGTGATAAGTGATTTAGTGTTTCTTGCATTATTATATAAAAAATAATGATAGGTATATAAATATAATTTAAAATAGTTAGTTGTTTTATTTAAATTAAGCTTATTAGATAATTAAATAAAAGTATATTAAGTTAATTAGTTATTTTTCTTTAGTTTAATAATAAATTTAAATTAACTAGTTTTAAAAACTTTTATTAGTAACTTTTTACAGAATGTTTTACTAAAATAACTATATCATAAGCATATAAAACACTTGCTTGCTACATTTTTACAGAAGCTTTATATTTCGTAAATATTACTGATTATCTCTTTTAAGGGTATTTAAATTAAATAATTGGTAGTTAATTATAGAAAGGTAAAGTATTTATAAATGAAGATTGGATATAGCCATATGACTGTATAGGAGAAGGATTGATCTTTGATTGGAAAGAAATGGATTATTTTCTATAGCAATAGAAATGTTCTTAGATATAAGGTGTAAAAATAATTCTATTTGATTAACTAGATTTAATCTTTTAATAAAGTTAAATGATATTAAAAAAGCTAAGTTTAAAAAACATTTCTAGCTAAGTTTTATTATAGATCTTAAGCAAAAATAAAGATAACAATCATATTAGTTAACTATATCAACTATATAATTCTACTATTTTTGCTAAAAATTATAGGAATATAAAGGAAGCTTTAAAGTAATTGAGTAAATATGATATTTGCTTGTGGATAAACTTAATAACTTTTAGGAAAATAAAATGATTCCTAGATAGTTTAAAATAGAGCAATTAAAAAGCTATTTGTTTATCCTTTATTTATTCTTTATTTTCTAGACCTTTTATTATTTCTTTAATTAGCATATTGAAAAGATGTAAGGATGAAATATTATAATAACCATCCTAATTAAATGCTTTAATCCACTGTTTGGAAAAACAGCTAGTTAGACTTCATAAATTAAATTTAAATAAATAATGGCTTAATAACCCAGTCATGTATTATATATTGATATGAATCTTTATTACGTAACAAGAAAATATATTGTAGCTCTAGAAAGCTTATAGTACCAGATTTTAAATAACAAATATAACTATTATTTTATAATTCTAACTATTCTAAAGCAGGTGGCTATCTAAAATAAATGAATTATCAATTTAAATTAGCCCTTATAAAACCATTGATAGCTAGGTATTTTATAATTATCATTTATTTTAAGCTAATTAATACCAAGAATTTTCATTAAGCGAAACTAGCAAATTACTACAGCTCGATGTAAAGGCTATTGCTTAAGGTAAAATACCAAATACTTAATGTCTTTATCATTTCTATTATTGTTCATTTTTTAAGCAAATTCCTCTTTTTAATACTAAATGAGAATCTATTGATTAAGAACTAAATCTTTATTACATTCTAATTTTTATATAAAATGGAATGATATATCTTTAAACATTGCAAACACATTTTATAATTTTATTATATGTGAAAAAAGCAATTTTTATATAATCATAACTCAATAAAGTAAATTATTAACTTTTAGTTTAACAATACTTTTGTTATTTTCTTTAAAGAGAAAATTAAATATAACTGCTTCCTTTAAAAGTGTTCAAGTATTTTTTAGTTAACTAAATAAGCTTCATATCTCTTTTTAGTTGTATGAATTTTATTTAAAGAGTATTAAATCAGATTAGTAAGAATTAATAGATATTAAGATTTATTAGCTTTTATATAGAATCTTGTTGGTATTCTCTTTTAACTATTTCTATTTTTCATTGTATCCCTCTTTTTTTATACGATTTGAAATGTTTCTATTTTTGTGAAATGGAAACTACTATTTATTCCTATCAATTTTGGTACCTTTTTGAGAATTTAGTTTGGTTTAAATGCTTAAAGTTTCTGGTTTAAATAGTTGATTTAAGTAATAAGTTTGACTAAAAGCCTTAGAGATATACTCTGTTTTATAAGTTAAACTAATTTCTATTTAATTTAGCTAAGATAATTAGGTTCTATTATAATGTCTAAATCCAGGTAATTATAATTTAGCAATTCTAGATTCTAAATTTTAATATACTTATTGACTCTTTTTGTCTATAGTTATTTATATTTAATTATGCCCATAAAATGTATAGATCTTTTAATTATTAGTAGAAGAGATATTAGTAAAACTTTAAAAAAGTTCTTAGTAGTTTATATTAGATACTTAATTAATAGATATAGCTAATTATAAAGAATCTTAATTAGTATATTCCTTTTATTTTTAACCTTTTTATAAACATTTTAATTAAAGACTTAACTTTATAATATAGACTCTAAGTTTCCTTAGGGTAGGATTAAGTAATTCTAAATTAGATCTATTAATTAAAGAAGCTTTTCAAATTGCTACCTTCTTAAACCTAATTAAACTTATCAAAATCGGAATAGTTATATACATTGCCTAGTGCTAAATTTAGGTTTAAAAGAGAGTCCTTTTAACTAGCTTAACTTTATTTAAGTTGTAAATTTATTCCTAAAAAAGCTAATTTAATCTTAGCTAAATGATATATACTTAGAGAAATTAAATAAAAGCTAAACCTTTTTCTTTTGTATGGACTAATTTATATTAATTTTATTTATATAAGGCTATTTACTCTTCCAAGATACTTTTTAATTATTCTTTTATTTGGTTAACAGATACTAATCTTCTTCACTACTCCAGATAACATTTTATTTTGTTTATTCCTATACAGTTTTACTAGATTCCTTTGTAAATGTTTCTTATCCTATTGAATCCGGAAGTGATTATAGTGATTTGAGAATCTAAACCATGGGTAATTGTTGATGGTAGAATTTTTCCAGTGATAAGTGATTTATTGTTTCTTACATTATGATATAAAGAATAATGATAGGTATATAAATATAATTTAAAATAGTTAGTAGTTTTATTGAAAGGATTTAAAGTAGTTAGCACATTAAATATAAGTCTATTAAGTTAGTTATTTCCTTTTTATTTATAAGTAGCTTATTAATAAGCATAACTTAAGATTTACTAGTTATCAATAGTTTTACTAGTTACTTTATATAATCACTTTACTAAATTAATTTCTATCTACTAGTTATACCATACACACTTCATATTTTTACAAAAGCTTAAATCATAAATAGGTTATTAAATGGGAAAAAGAATATTGGTTATTAATAATTTAATTAAGTGGTTTATTAAAATAATTATAAGACTGATATTATTATAAAATATAAGCTATATAAGAAAAATTAGCTAGTTCACTATTATTTAAAAAGATAATTTAAAGGAATCAAGTTTATAAAAATTTAGACTGAAGAAAAAAGTTTAAAATAGAGATATTATAGCTAATTGTGGTTGAAACTATTTTTTAAGTATATAAGGGAGTTATTAGACTATTAGTATGATTGTATTAATCTTTAAAAATAAGAAGGTATTATGGATATCTGATTGAAGTAAAAATTATTATTTGATAGATATTTGGATTATCTTCTTTTAACTAGTTTGATGATTATTTTAAAACTATTATGATTTTAAAAATTTATATTAGTCAATTTAAAAATGGAGAACACGGGTATCGATCCCGTTGCCTCTCGCATGCAAAGCGAGCGCTCTACCATTTGAGCTAGTTCCCCTTACTAATAACAACATTAAAAGAATTTGAATCTAAATTATTCTTATCGATGAACTTCAAACTAAGAAAATTCTAGGTTGCTCTAGAAGTTAAGCGCTAGATCTATAAACTCTTGACTTTAAATATTTTCTATCTGTACAATAAGAGTTTAGAAGATGAATGGATTTAAAATGATAAACTGAGATTAATCTTAAAGTGTTAAGAAGATTTAGTATAGTTAATGATGTGCTTTAAGATGTTGGTATACATAATGTGGTTTATACAATAGATATCCTAGTAGGGTATTATTTGAAATAAAAGATGATATATTTAAAATGAGATGATAAAGGATTGTAGTAATTGTTTGATTTATTAAGTTAAATATTGGATAAAATAATCATATATAGCACCAAATTAAAGTAAGTGTATATTTTGCTAAGTTTATAGTCAAATATAAAAGGGGCGAGCATTTAAATAAGTCTAACTGTAATGCAAATAAAGTAACCATTTAATTTTAAACCTAACACTATGAATCAAGTAGAAATGCAAATGTTTTATATTTATTTTAAGTATTAAAATTAGACCGAAAGTTGAATGATCAAGTTCTTCTGAATTAATATGTTTACACAAAATAAATAAAGTCTAATAGAAAAAATGATAAAATGATTAAAGATTAAGCTAGATTGTATGCATTAAGCTTAAATATGAATAAAAGGTGTAAAATAATAGATATAGAACTCTTAATTTGATAAAAAGAATAATAAAGAAAAATGCGTAGATCAATTCCAAAAAAATTAAGTAGCTTTTGGAAGACTATGGTCAAGAATATTAGGAAAAAAAATTATGGTAGATTAAGATGCAGTAGGAAACGAAAATTGTATTTAAGTTAAAATAAGGAAAAACGATAGCAATATATTCAACGGTAGGATTTAATATAGAAACAGTAGAGTCTAAGAATATACTTCTATAGTATGGAAATTAGGGGATAGAATACAATAAGAACTTTATGGAGATATATCTATAATAATTAAATGGATCAATGATTAAGGTAAATTAAAATGATAGAGAAAGCATAAAAGAGACCAAAGAATAAATTATTTAAGATACTAAGAAGACTAATTAAAAAATGTATGCATTTTAGTATTTGTCAATGAATAAACTTTTACATTTCAATGAGTATAGTTAAATGAAAGATAAGATACAATTTAATAAATTTAAAGGAAGTATCTGGTATATTCAAATAATATGTTTCGCAAAAGATTGAACTAGTTGACGACTCTATAAGAGAAAAAGAAATGAGGATTGCTTATTAGTTTAATATCTTTTATTTAGGTCTTACTAAGTAAAAAAATAAATAAACTGATTTGAATATACAATTTGAATAGTCTCTTTATAAAGGATATATTAATCTGTTATTAATAGAAAATGAACAAGATAAATTAACCTACTAAATTACTTTAAGTTAATAAACTTAAGAGATTTAGATTAAGATATTTTATCTTTAATAAATAAAAAATAGCTATAATTATATAGATAAGTATGGAGGAAATAGAAGATTCATATACATTCATATTTACATTTAAAAACAAAAAGCCTTATTAAATAGATATCATACTATTTGCTTTATCTATTTATACTTTTAAAATTAAACTTTCTAATTATTAGATATATAGTTATATAAACATAAGCAGTTTTATATTCAAATAAATTAGAAAATAGTGTAATTATATATAAAGCTAAATTTAAATTAGTAGATTACTATAATTAAAAATATATAGTAAAAAAGAAGCTACATTATATAGAATATTTATAAGGATTAAAATTCTTAATTAGTAAATGAGTTAATGGAATAATTGTTACTAAATATTATAAAATAACTATATAAACTTTAAAAATTTAGATTTGGGATATAACATTATAATTAAATATTTATTCATTTACTAATACTTCAACAAACATAACTCCAACTTCTATTATCCGAACACATTTTATTACACTATCCTGATTAATTAAACGAAATTTTATTAAGTTAAACACTACCGAATCCTTGTGATTATATTATACTATAAAAACTTGGTAACTTCTATTAATTCTCTTATATATTAAGGGCTCTTTGTTATGAGTATACATCATTGTAAGCAACGAATGCTGATTTATGTTCTTAAGTAACTACTTGTGGATATACTTAAACAAACGGAGGCACTTAGATACTTGTTTATTGGCTTTCACAGGTATTTTGAGATTTTATTTTTTCACATTATTTCATTATTTAATTAAGTTTATCATTTTTTTCATTTCGTAAATAGGTTTAAATATAATCATTAAAATCAGTTACATTCAATTGACTTGTGAAAATTTTAACACAGTATGAATCATTTTACGAAAACTACTTCAATAGAAAGTAGAATCTATTTTTAACTTGATGATCATTCCTTCCTTAGATATACAACTTTATTTTACACCACTATAGTCCTTAAGACTTTTTTAACACAATGAATGAGTCTTCAACTTCAGTCCAGTTACCTTTCTTAAGATTAGGATCTAAACAATTGTAATATCTTTATCTGGTTTTCAACCTATCTCGTACACTGTTACCTGCGTGAAACTAACTATTTAGTTAGCTTGATAAACTCTTCCAAGATACTTTTTAATTATTCTTGAGATTAGTCTAAACTTTCTATAACAGATACTAATCTTCTTCATTACTCCAGTTAAAATTTTGCTTTGACGAGTCCTAAACGCTTTTACTAGCCTCCTTTGTAAATGTTTCTTATTTTATTGAATCAGGAAGTGATTGTAGTGATTTGAGAATCTATATCATGGGTAATTGTTGAGGCTACAATTTTTCCAGTGATAAGTGATTTATTGTTTCTTGCATTATTATATAAAAAATAATGATAGGTATATAAATATAATTTAAAATAGTTAGTTGTTTTATTTAAATTAAGCTGAATATTAATAAAAGTATATTAAGTTAATTAGTTATTTTTCTTTAGTTTAATAATAAATTTAAATTATCTATTTTTAAAAGCTTTTATTAGTAACTTTTTACAGAATGGTTTACTAAAGACTACTATATCATAAGCATATAAAACACTTGCTTGCTACATTTTTACAGAAGCTTTATATTTCGTAAATATTACGGATTATCTCTTTTAAGGGTATTTAAATTAAATAATTGTTAGTGAGTTTAAGGGAGGTAAGCCATTTTAACGTGAATATTTGACTTTCTTCAAGCAATAGTATAAGAAATGAGTTCAGATCGATTTGATAAAAGGAGAACTTTCATCAGTTATAAATAATGATTTCTTTAAGAATTTTCTTATCATTTTATACTAAGTTAATATATAAATAGACTTGGTTATTTAATAAAGATTCGAAATTAGTATATTTGTTCTATTTTAACCTTATTTATAAAATTTAATTTAGAGGTTAATATTATATAATAATTTCTAAGATTCTTATTAATGCTTTTAAAATTCTGAATTTATTAGTATTGCTGATTTCTCTTTTACTATAAAATTATAATATTTTGTGAAGGATATTATTTGATCATTTCTAGATTAGATATACCCCTTTAAGAAGCTTTTAATAATCTTACCTTCTTTAATGTTAATTAAACTCATCAAAATTGAAATAGTTATTCATGTTGCCTACTTCTAAATTTAGGTTTTAAAAAGATTCTTTTATTAGCCTAACTCTATTTAAGTTTTAAATTTTTTCTTTAAATAGTTTTAATTAACTTTGATTAAAAGTTTAGAATCCCATTTATACTTTATTAAAAGCAAACTTTACTATACGTCTATTAATTAATTTATATTTATTCCATATATTTTTAAAAGACTACAATCTCTTTTTTTTATATATAATGTTTTCATTTAGTTATATTTGTTTAGTTGAGTGAGTATTAAGAACGAAAATTTCTAAACTAAATCTAATTTACTTATAGCGAAAACACTTGTCGTTCCTTTTTTTCTGAGGATTATTTAGCCTTTTATAAATTTAAACTTAGATGGCTAGAAAGAGGTTTTTTTAATCACTTATATTAGCATTTCTTTTAAGCTTTAAAATTAATAAACTGAGTAAGGTATATTAAGAAAGATTGTTAAGTCTTATGATTTATAAACAGTTTGCCATTTTACACTATTTTATTAATCTTTAAAGATTGTACTCTCTAGCTAAATTTGTAATTTATCACTACTAAGACAAATCCAAGCAATATTTCTAGATCTAAACCATTGACTGCGTTAGCTCTTTATTTTATCATAGAAATGTTCTATTATTTATAGCTATAAATTAAATAAGACTTAAATCTAATACTTATAAACTCATAATATATGATTTCACTTGCTTTAAATTAAATTCATATAACTAGAAAGTATTATGATATTTATTAAGTTAGCTTATGAACTATATCACACTTTTAAATTAAATATTTTACCTTCTCTAGTATATCTATTATTGATTTAAGATTATATCAAAAGTCCTTTAATACAACAATAAAGCTATCTAATGTGTTAATTTTCTTTTAAGATATATCATTTACATTTTATATCAATTTTAAAAAGTACCAAGTTTAGTTCTTATATAGATATATTCTCTTTTAGTCTTAATAAGAGAAACTTATTTGCATAATGAAGAACTATACGAAAGCCATCAAATTAATAACACTTTTATATTTTGCCTTAAAAAGTATTCTTTTATCAAACTCTAGTAATTTACTAGTTTTGTTTAGTCTAATATCTTGCTAGTTAATTAGCTTAAAAGAATTTATAATTATAAGATATTTAGCTATCAGTGCCTTTATAAAGCTAATTTTAATTATCATTCATTTATTTTAGATAATCTACTTTTTTTAGTAGTAGTTATAATTAAAAGATAGTAGATAGATTTTAATTTTTTAAATCTGGTACTATAAGCTATCTAAGGGATAATATGCTTTCCTTTATGTATATATTCATTTTAATATCACAAAATTTAGTTACTTAGCTATTACTTATTTCATCTTATATATTATGTGAACATATAAAGTCTTATTAGAAGCTTATCCAGAATGTAGATAAAAGTTCTTATTCTAGGGGCTGCAATATATCATATTAAAGTATAACTCACTAATACCTATTTTCTAATATATTAAGCATTATTTTAACTTTATTAAAGATAAAATTAAATGTAGTAATCAAATACAACCGCTGTAGAGCTAATATCTAACTAACTTATTTTTAGATTATAATATAAATAAATCATTATTTATAACTGATGAAAGTTCTCCTTTTATCAAAACGATCTGAACTCATTTCTTATACTATCGCTTGAAGAAAGTCAAATCTTCACGTTAAAATGGCTTACCTCCCTTAAACTCACTAACAATTATTTAATTTAAATACCCTTAAAAGAGATAATCCGTAAAGATTACGAAATATAAAGCTTCTGTAAAAATGTAGCAAGCAAGTGTTTTATATGCTTATGATATAGTAGTCTTTAGTAAACCATTCTGTAAAAAGTTACTAATAAAAGCTTTTAAAAATAGATAATTTAAATTTATTATTAAACTAAAGAAAAATAACTAATTAACTTAATAGACTTTTATTTAATTATCTAATAAGCTTAATTTAAATAAAACAACTAACTATTTTAAATTATATTTATATACCTATCATTATTTTTTATATAATAATGTAAGAAACAATAAATCACTTATCACTGGAAAAATTGTAGCCTCAACAATTACCCATGATATAGATTCTCAAATCACTACAATCACTTCCTGATTCAATTGGATAAGAAACATGTTCAAAGGAACCTAGTAAAACTGTATAGGACTCGTCAAAGCAAAATGTTAACTGGAGTAATGAAGAAGATTAGTATCTGCTAGAGAAAGTTTAGACTAATCTCAAGAATAATTAAAAAGTATCTTGGAAGAGTTTATCAAGCTAACTAAACAGTTAGTTTCACGCAGGTAACAGTGTACGAGATAGGTTGAAAACCAGATAAAGATATTACAATTGTTTAGATCCGAATCTTAAGAAAGGTAACTGGACTGAAGCTGAAGACTCATTCATCGTGTTAAAAAAGTCTTAAGGACTATAGTGGTGTAAAATAAAGTCGTATATCTAAGGAAGAAATGATCATCAAGTAAAAAACAGGTTTTATTTTCTTTTGAAATAGTTTTCGAAAAATGATTCATACTGTGTTAAAATGTTCACAAGTCAATTGAATGTAACTAATTTCGGTGATTATATTTAAACCTATTTACGAAATGAAAAAAATGATAAACTTAATTAAATAATGAAATAATGCGAAAAAAGAAAATCTCAAAATACCTTAGAAAACCGGTAAACGAGTATCTAAGTCTAAGTGCCTCCGTTTGTTTAAGTATATCCACAAGTAGTTACTTAAGAAGATAAGTCAGCATTCGTTGCTTACAATGGTGTATATTCGTAATAAACTGCTCTTAACCTGAATTAATAGAAGTTACCAAGTTTTTATAGTATAGCACAATCCCAAGGATTCGGTAGTGTTTAACTTAATCAAGTTGAATGTAATTAAATTGGACAATGTAATAACATAAGTTTGGATAGAAGTTGAAATGTTAGTTGAAGTATTAATATAAAATAGATATTTAATTATAATATTTTAATTTCACATATAAATTTTATAAAGTTTACAGTGTTAATTTTATAATTATGATTTCTTTATATTTGATTAAGCCATTAAATTAGTATGAATTTGAATTTTAGCAAAAGTTGCCCATATATGAAAGTTATATTTTTACAATATATTTTAATTATAATAAACTAAGTTTAACTTTATATATATGTACACTATTTTTTATTGTGTATAGAATGGTTATACTCATTATAATATCTAATAGCAAGTTAGATTCTTAAAACTATGAAAAGAAGAGTAAATAGTATAAAATCTATTTAATAAAGCTTTATTTTTATATAAAATACTTAGAAAATCTGAAAGTAAGGAGCTAAATATAAATATGAGTCTATATTAATCTATTAACACCCCAAACTTTATCTAAATGATAAAATTTTGAGCATTTCTTAAAGATAAATTAGCTTTAAATATCTTAATCACAATCATTTTAGTTTATTACTTTAAGTATGTTGACAAGTTTTTAATCTTCTATAGATAATAGATTAATATATCATAAAGAGACTTTTAAAATTATATATTGAGATCAGTTTATTTATTAATCTTTAGTTAGTAAGAGCTAAATATAAAGATATTAATCTAGTATCCACTTCCTCTTCTCTAAACATGAGTAACTTCTTTCTTTCAAATGATGTAGATATTAAATATCTGTTGTTGACTACTTTCACTATATTAAGTAAATCTTACATTTTTCTTTATTTTCTTAGTATCTTAAATATTCCAACATTTTCTACTATTTCTCAATCATTTGAATCTTCTAAAAAGGATTATCAATTGATAGTATTATAATCAAATGGCACCTAAGAAACAATTAGCCTAATCTTCTAATTAACAATAGTGTACCTTAATTGAAATTTTATCTTTATAGACTGAGAATAAAAAACTTTACCAAGCAGTGTAGCAACTAATTTACAGAATAACCAGTCTAGATATAAAAATCAAGTAACTCCAAAATTATAATTAAATACTGAACACAGAATTAACCTTAAAAGCTTCAACAAATCTATTTAATTAAGAAACTAAAATAACTGAACAATAAATTAGAGAAATTAGAAATATCAATTAAATAAACTACGACCAAGTTATGCTTACAACTATACTCAATCCAATGAAGATTTAATTATCAAATTTAAATATGATTCTAATATAAAAATAACAGATAATTAAGCAAGAAATAAAAAGTAGACTAATTAAAGATTCTGTAGAAAGATAGAGCACTTAAAAAACTGTTGGACATAAATTAAAAATATATTAAAATAAAAATTTCGAAAAAGGATAACCGAGGTTTATTGTACTTTAAAGGTGAGTTAATAGAAGGAAAATGGTGGAGAAAAATTACTATAATAAATGATAGATTCTAAAGGAAGAAGAACTAAAAAAATATTTGCTAAAAAATGAGATTGGAATAAAATACCAATGATAAAGGAAGGATAGATTTGCAGTAGAAGGTATGCTATTCAAGAATAAAAACATGGAAAAGAAATTGACGATTACAAGTCCTACGATGATTTTTGAATCTTTTCATGAACTAATACGTAGTGAACCAAATAAAGACAACGTCACATGAATATACTATTAATAAGATACGATTATATCTAATTTAAAATTTTGTTAATTAAATAAATTATTATTTATTTGTATTTTTCCTTTTGTTTAAATTAATAAAAATCAAATCAGTGTTTAAAAACTTATCAACTATTACTAAAACAATTTTAATGTTTCTTTATACTTAGTTATTTCATAAATTTCTTTAATTATAAAGAAAAAAGCATTGTGAAAAATAAATTGAAGTTGTAACGGAAATGGAAATTAACTTAGATTAAGAAAGTTTTAGTTTAGGACAATTAAAATGACTATAATTTTTTATTTATATGTTTATATCGCAAGTCTTTATATTAGTATAATAGGATTATTTATTACTATTATAAAATCATTTATCAATCTTAGTATATTTCTAATTTATTTTCTTTATTAATAGTTTAATTAAAAAATCTATAACCATTAACTTCATTAGACATATTTTAAAATTTTAATTTTAAGTCTTAAATCAGTTTATTAAATATAAATAAAGATTATTATAGAGCGCGAAGCTCTTTCAATATTATATTTATGTTAAGAGTTTTATCATACTTCTTGCTGTCATTTTATTCGTCCAATGAGTCACTGTGTTTTTCCTAATGGGAAATATCTTATTTAAAATTATTTTTGAGGTTTTAATCAAATGATCCAGTCTACTTGAATAAGATCCAAATAAGAGTTAGTAATTTATTCATTAGCAGGCCCGTCAGTCAAACGTTCATACTGCTAGCGAGAACCCTCGGACAAATTAGGCTTGTCTCTTCCTACCTTATCCACCCTTCCCCGTGTTGGCATCTAGTCTAATCGCAATATAGTATATACTACACCAGATTACCCACTAGTTCTCCTGGCAGCGGCCGACATTCATTTGATATAATATATCATAAATCTCTGTCAGTATATTTTATTAAATTGTTTTAAAACTTAATCCTTTATTCAACCTTATTGTATTTTATTAGTTATTTTGACTTGGCTTACTAAATATAAAAAAGAGTTCAAATATTTATTAAAGTAAATTGTTTATGCCTAAATGCTTTTAAATATTGCTATAAGATCAAAATGCATATTAGCGAATATCTTTATTTTTTGTAATTTTCTGATAAATAAATAAATTTGATTATAGAGCACGTAGCACTCTCGTTGGTGCGCAGCTCTTTAAATTAATTTTATTTAATGTCGAAAAATAACATTTTATGGGTCTCTCTATCCTTGTTTTCTCTTCTTGCAGTACGTCCCTATTTTCCTTCCAAAATATAGGATGCAATATGCGATTATGGATACATCTTTCTCCGATTTATGATGAAGAAGGTTTTCTCCTGGCATTCAGAGTTCTCCGGCTTTTCGAATCTTCCTTCTTTTGTTATTGGTTTCTCTTTCTCCGATTAATCTTCCATCCACCCTCATTTTTTAGTTGCCTTGTTGGGCCTCCAAGCAGCAGCCTAAGGAAAGGGCTTTCCACCCTATTTAAAATATTTTTTTATAATAAATTGTTCTTCTTTTGTAGGATATAGCTTTGTTTTAGTTGATGAACTCGCTTTTGTTCAAAAATTTATTCAATAAAATTTCTAAAAAATTCTATTATCAATCTTAAGCATCACAATTTTAATATTTAAATCAGCCAGTTAAAGTCAAAGCAATCTAATAAATAATATCAGAATCACTAGAAAAACAAGGATATAGAAAGATATTTTGGAAATAATGAGGAAAACTAGCATCTATGGGTTAATAAGCTAAAGAATTTATTTTGACTTTAAAAAAATAAGAACCAAGAGCATTTATAAATTAAATAGCTACAATGAAATAATAGAATGCAATAGTGCTTTACATTTATTTTTTAAGTTATTATTTTCTATTACCAAAAATGATCTTTTGGTGAAATAAATTTTTAATATTTTGGTGACTTTCTTGTTATTTTATCTTATCAAGAAAAAGGGTTTATGAAAATGTATCTTTTATAGCAAAGTTTATTTTATATAACAATAAATTAAGCCATTTATATATGTTTTTCGTCTGATTTTAAATTTAACTTAAAGAGTTTTATATATCTTTTCACTGTTGGAATTGCTTCCTTCAATTAAAGATTTTATAATGATATTTAAAAGTTTTCCAATCAGGCGTTTTCATCTTCATCCTCTTCTTCAGCTAGATAATCTTCATCATAAATTTATTCCTTCATATGTTCCACTTGCTGATCTTTTTCTCCTAGCTCTTCTTTCATCTGATTTTTATAATAATTTGTAGTTTTAAATATAAAAATTGGGTTATAATAATAATTTTTATAATGCTTAAATAAAAAATGTAATTTAAATAAGTTTTAAATAATTATTATTATATGATTATTTAATATTTAGAAGTTATAAATAAGCAAATTTAAATAATTACCTATTTATTTTATTTATGTATCAAACTATTTTTGAAACTGTAATTTATTTATAAACTTCTTAGCAACAAATTATTTTAATATCTTAAATTGAAAAATGTTTCCCTTAGATGTAAATGACTGTTTTAAATATTTTTTATTTTATCTTTATCTTATTTTATTTATAATTAGAAAAGCTACAAAAAGCTAATATCAATGAAATGAAACTAATATTATAAAATAATAATAATTACATTGTACTTTGGTTTTCTCTATTCTTTTATATGATGCTTTAAGTTTATTTATTTATATATATTGTTTAATAATAATAATATATACTTAATTGCTTAAAGTTTTTCCTCTCCCTGGGCTTTCAACCAGCTACCTCCAGCCATTTTTTTTACGTGGATGAATACCAAGACCTTTTTTTATACGTGGTAGGTTACCACTAATAGCTATTTTCAGTTCTCGCAAAAATTTTCTATTTATAAATTCCATCTTTCGTTATTCAGAGTTTATTAAGGTTTCTTCATGTTCTTCGTTCTTCTCTTATTTGGCGTTTCTCTCAAGCTCAGCATTGTCGTAGAATGTGATTATTCGCCTTACAGTATCAGCAGTTTTTGGTCTATTTTTCTTAAATCTTCTTCTAAAAACCTTTTTACCAGTTTCTCTATTCTCATTTATAAGTTTATATCAATTTTTTCTTCTTGTTTCAATTATTAGTCAGTTAATTTATTCTTTTTCTATAATCATGTTCTATTATTAACTAACTATGGATTGCGATTGTTCATAAAGTTATAATTCTGTTACTAAGTTATTTTAGATTAACTGACGACGTAGTATTAATAATTCATTATTTTGGTCGTCAATACCATTCATTAATTCCCTTATTTTATCCCCTTGATTGTAAATTGTTTCTTCGTATTTTTGGATTAGTTTTTTCATTTGATCTAACTGACTTTAGAGTTTTTTATCAGCTTCACTCTTAGATTCCTGAATATCGATTGGTCCGACCATAACTTTTCCTTCAGAAGAAGAACTTGAATCCTCTTTTTGCTGTTAAACTTTCTGAATTAGTTTTTCCGCTTTTGTTCTTAAGTTTGTTAGTTAATTGTTTGAGAGACGAACAGATGATTGGATTAGTTGTTGATTTTGTATATTGTTTAATAGTATATTTCTTAAAGTTTTTACTTCTTTCTATTTAAATTAGTTTCGTTGTTTATATTGTTTATCTATATTTATATATCCTTTTCTTCACATAATGTTGATATTATAGCTATTAATCTAAATACATAAGATTTAGTTAGATTTTATATCTATTAAAGTATAAAATATTTTTAGAAGGAATTAATTTTATCTTTAGCTTTAAAAATATTTTAACTATTTAAAAAGATTAAAAGAAACAAATAATTATATCTAAGTATAAACTTTTACTATATTAATCTAACTCAATTACTTCTTATACTCTCTAAACTTATTTAACATATAAACCACTAAATATTCATCAATTTATATTCATAGATCTACCATTTTCACAAATATATAGTAATTCAATTCTGTAACCTGTATATCAAACACTATTATTTTAGAAATATATCTCAACTATCATTATGTAAGGGATCAGATTTAAACCATTTCCACTATTCGCTAAATTATATTATTTCAATAGATTAAAACAAATAAACAGCTAGATATAAAAATTAAATGCTTAAGTCATTAAAAAAACTAAATAATACCCTAAAAATCAAAAGATCCTAGTATTTTAAAGATATCACTTCAAGATAATAGAAAGTTAAGTTATAGAAGTTAATTGCAACAGGATAAATAAAGGAAACTTACCAGAATATATATAAAATTATGGATTTTTATGTTAAAATATTATAATAGATCAAAAGAAAAAAATTGGAGTTTTCGTATATTTTAGAAATAATCTTCAAATGCTGGTATAATCCAGAGAGAGTATTAATCAAACATCAAATTCTTATTAAAAACGATTTAAACTTATTTGAGCATACTTGAGTATATAGGTTATTAAGGAGATACAAATAAAATAGTAATAGTGAGTAGTCTAGGCTCAGATTAATTGAGAAAGTACTAAACTTAGAGGCAGTCAAATAAAATTCTTAAATTAAGCGTCACATTCATATTTGCTACTCAATTAAAGTCAAAGATAATCAAACTTTCGATTTATATTTATATTAAGTATTATATATATTTCTTTAAAACCGCCATAGTTGTTCGAAGGTGAACAACAAGGTCGTCTTCATCAGAGGTTAGGGAAGTTAAGTACCCATAATCGACTTTATGTCTTCCTCTGCTTTGGTTTGGCCTCGAGACATAAGATTCTTAGACCTTCGACGTTGGCTTGACTTGGTTTCGTTTATTTTTAATACTAGAACGAAAAAGAAATAATATTATTGTGAGCTTCATCAGAGGTAGGGAATTAAGTACCCATAATTGACACATGTCGTCCTCTGCTTAGGTGATGCAATGAGACACAATCCTGCCATGTCCTTGGACCTCCAGCAAGTATTAAAGATTACGAGTATTCCAAAATTATATCAGTATTGAACATTTCTATCAGTACTGAATAATTATACCAGTATTGAACAAGGTTTATCAGTATCTGATAATTTTATCAGTAACAAACATTATTGTCAGTATGAAACATTTTTTTTAAAGAGCTGCGCACCAACGAGAGTGCTACGCGCTCTATAATCAAATTTATTTATTTATTTAAGTACTAAACTAAAATTATATATTATAAAGCTTTTGATTAAATATTATATAGAAACGATAAACTAAGATCATGCTAAGTAACTGTATAATTGATATTAAATTTAGGGATTGCTATAAAAAAGTAATTCACTTAATTTACGTAGATAGTAAAGCTATATAAAGTTTTAAAATAAAAGGTGTAGAATACAGAAAGGTTAATGAATTTGCTTAAATGAATACATTCATTTTTCTAAAAATCTGAAAATTGAAGAATCTAAATATAGATCACTTATATTAAATTAAATTAATGTAATAGTCAATAATTTTTGTTAAAAAACCTTTTTACACCAGTTGCTACTTTCGGCGGGTTATCGGTTTTCCTTCCGTGAGTTGTAATAGTCAAAGTGACTTGGGTCGTCTAACAGTATGTTTCGCATTGAGACGTTGTCTTCTGGTAAGAGGTCAAATCTGTCTAAGAATGAAGTTTTCCTCCTGAACATTCTCCCGCTAGGATCACAGTAGAGGTGATTTTGCATTCTTCTTAAATTTTGTATATTTTGTCCTTATTTCTTTATCGCTTACTGCTAATGATGAGATTAAATTCTCCAGTAGTTCCTCTATTTTTCAACAAAAGTTTTGCATTGTCTATAGAGGTGCCAAGCACTGCCACATAGGTTTCATTATTTCTGAGATTTGGCTTACTGGTGCTTTGCGGGAGAAGGAGGATTAGATAAGGAATTTCAATTCTCTTCTAGTTTCATCATTTCAGGACTATTATTTGCTGTTATAATTGTTCTTGGGCTTTGTCCAACTCCATTAGCTGTTATCTAAGGTCTTTCACTTCATCTCTAGTCACTGGACTTCCTTTGCAAAGCAGACCTGGTGTTTCTAGTTTAGAATTGGCTCGTTGTTATATTGTTTCATAGCATATTCAGTTTGGGCTTTGAGCCTTCCCACCTCCTGGTTAAATTCGGTAACTATCACTGCTACTTCAGACTGTTCTTGTTACTCCGATTTAGGCATTTAGAATTCCCTGACCTCTGGTATTTATTATTATTTTTTTCTTAGGTTTTTCAGCAGTCGGAGGAGTATCTAGTTAAGTTTAAGGGTGCTTAAAGGAAGGTTTGAAAGTTGCTTGCTACTAGTCTTAAGTCGTATTTGCTCAACTCCTTCAATTTTAATATCTACTTTTGACAAGTCGATGAGTGACTTCCTTTAACCTTCAATTTTCTAATTTACAAATCACTTATATAATGATTTTAATTTTAAATAAAAGCGAAGCAAATATGTAAAAATTGATTTTAAATAGCTAAATATCTAAGTACCTTTAAACTTAAAAATATTAATAAATGTTATTGTTTTACAACTACTATTAAAATGAACGTTTATATAGAATTTTTAGATTTATTTACTAAAGAAAGTTAGATAATAATAATACACTTTACCATATAAATGAAATCCATTATGAGTATTTAAAAATGTTGCCGAGCTGTAGAACTGACTGACTCTGGCCAATTGCTTAGGTTGAAAGTTTGAGTTGAATTGATAGATACATTATTTTAATAATTTTAAACTAAAAGCTCTAAACATTTTGGTATTAAATCTATCTACAGTTTAAAACTAGTAGCAATGGCTTAGTTCTCATTACATCAATATATTAGCATCGAAGAAATGTTAAAATTATTTTATAATGTAAAAATATGAAATTAAAGCATAAACTAGCGTAATATATCTTATACGCTTAGTAATTAGATGTTCAAATATATTTCCAGAAAGTCCTAATTAGTTTAAGCTATCTCAATTTTACTGAGGAAAAGAGTATAAATTTAAGTTATTTTACTAAAGTTTATTAATACTAAATTATATATAAAGCATTAGGCTTATTTAACTTAAAAATGTTAAAATAAAGAAACATATTTAAGCTATATTTAGAAGAGAAGCTAAATTAAAAAATTTTAGGAATATTGCAAAGAGAAAAGTATTTAATGCTTTTACTTATAATTAGATAAATATAGGATAGACTAGCTATATATTGTGAGATTTAGTAATTATTCCCTTTAAAATTAAAAAAAGAGCTATGCTAAATAAAAGAATCTTTAATATTAGAGGAATAAAAGTAATTTTATTTAGTTAATATTTAGGAAATTGGTTACTATTTATACTCTTTTAGATATGAGAACAACTTAATATTTTATTATCATAAAATGGCTTCTAAGAAATAACAGAACTTTGAACAAAACATTTAAACAGGAAAATTCTCTAAAAATTAAAAAAGCGAAATAATTACAATGAGTGAAAGTGAGAAATATGATTGATATGAAGAACATTAACCACTTGGAAATCCAGAACTAAAAAAACTTCCGACACAAACTCAAAGAGAAATATTATCTAAGTCATTAAAAGAGTTTATGTTTAAAAATAGATACCTCACTGATAAAGTAGAAAAATTAGAAAAACTAATAACGTCTTTACTTGAGAAACAATATTAATCATCATAAGAAATAGAAAACAAGCTGGAACAAAGAATTCTTTAAATTTAATAATAAATTCAGGTAACGCCATTTTCGTTTTAACAGAATTAATCAGATCCTATGGAAATAGAAAATGAAGCCTCAAATTAAAATAAACAGTAAACGTTTATTTAAAATAAGTAGTAAATTTAAATTAAATAAGTGTTACAAGAATAATAGTTTAAAAGAAGAATAAAATGCTACGTGTGCAATAAATAACACCAATGAAAATACTGTTACTAACTAAGCGAAATTTAAAGAAAGAATAAATAAGATATTTTTAGAAAACTATTTAGGATATATCCAACATAAAGCGGAAAAATTTATAGAAAAAAATTCTTTAATTCAAATCTTAATCCTTGGAGAAATAATTAGGAACGCTACATGTAAGATGAAAACTATTCAGAATATTAAAGGATGGTGCGCTAATGAAGTGCTACACCGCCTAACTAAGCCTAGTAGAAATTCAAGTCAAACTAATGGAGACAAGCTGATAGAATAGGTCAGATGGCTGACTACTAAGGCTTTAACAAAGCTTTTTAACTTTTAACTTTTAACTTTTTATCAAGTTTATTAATTTCGAAATCAAAAAATCATAAAAATAGCTTTATTTAAGATTCAATTTTATATATACAATTTCAGTTAATTTATATCTAATTAATTGATATAGGATGTTTCGTTTGTATGCTTATTTCCTTTCTACTTTTCATTTCTTAAATCTTCATTATTTTAATTTTTGTTTTAATAATCCTTAGATTTGTTTCGAACTTTTACTTCTTTTCAATTAAATAAATAAATAAATAAATAAATAAATTTTATTATAGAGCGTGTAGCACTCTCGTTGGTGCGCAGCTCTTAAAAAAAAATGTTTCATACTGACAAGAATGTTTATTACTGATAAAATTATCAGATACTGATAAACCTTGTTCAATACTGGTATAATTATTCAGTACTGATAAAAATGTTCAATACTGATATAATTTTAGAATACTCGTAATCTTTAATACTTGCTGGAGGTCCAAGGACATGGCAGGATTGTGTCTCATTGCATCACCAAAGCAGAGGATGACATGTGTCAATTATGGGTACTTAAATTCCCTACCTCTGATGAAGCTCACAACAATATTATTTCTTTTTCGTTCTAGTATTAAAAATAAACGAAACCAAGTCAAGCATACGTCGAAGGTCTAAGAATCTTATGTCTCGAGGCCAAACCAAAGCAGAGGAAGACATAAAGTCGATTATGGGTACTTAACTTCCCTAACCTCTGATGAAGACGACCTTGTTGTTCACCTTCGAACAACTATGGCGGTTTTAAAAAAAAATTAATAATTAATTGATTTATTTGATGATAAATTATTTTGCAATAAGACTTTATTCTCCTATTTATTATTAATTTTTTTACTAAGAAATTAAGTTTTGTAGTTATAATCCTTAGTCACTTTTCTTCTTATATTATTTTAGCCTAAATACCTCAAATTTCATATTTCAATATGCAGCTATTTTCACTCTATTTTCAACATAAAGTAGATATATATTCAGTTATATAATAAGAGCTTGATTAGTGTATGAATAATTTACTCTATAAGTTAATTCTTTTCCTTTAGTTAGTGCTACATGTTTATTTTTCTCCAAATATCTTTTTACATAAATCTACACACATTCTCTTGCTTCTTATTCTTTTTTAAAGCCATTTTCAAATAGAATTTTTTTTTAAATATATGAGACAGGAGGACTTGAACCTCAACTGTTGATTTTACTCACACAAATAAAAGTATGTTTATCTGGCTTATTAATTAATTAGTTTCAACTAAAAAGTTTTTGGACCGAAAACTCCTTTCCGATTGCACGACCCGACACTCTCTTTTTATGGAATAACGGGGATATCCTGTTGTGCTCCAGGCACAGCTGCTAGGGAGCTCCATCGCTATGAGTAGCCAGGTTTCAAGCCCTTACCAAGAGCGGATAATCTCAAAGACAGCGTTCCCTTCAGAAAATGACTCTGACCAGGGACTTTCTCAGCGACAGGAAAGAAACTTGTTCCTAACCATAAAACCAGAAAGTTTAGTCACGAAAGTCATTCTCAGCTCCCAGCATCTTTTCAATTATGTTTATCTGGCTTATACTGCATTTAAATCTCACTCATTATTTTGCATTTAAAGCAGATACATACTCATAATAGAAATGCTTTTCTAAGTTCTAATAAATGGGATTAAAACTTGAAGAAGTTATTGAATTTATTAATTTCTAAGATAAAGCTAAATATTAAAAGAGTTAATAAGAAATTAGTTGCAAAATGATCTTTTAAGTTATTTAACCAGATGGAATAAATTTTATTTTCCTTATAGTTTGCCTCTCTTGGCTAGATACATTGGAATATCATCTTTCTTTCTCCAAATTATCAATTAATCTTCATGATTCATATAAGTTCTGCTATAGAATTGATAAAACGTCCGATATATATCTTCTTATTTATACACTATTAAAACATCCACATTTTTTATGAGAAACCTTTAATGACAAAAAGAATAAATATCGAATATTCACATAATAATACTTATTGCCTTATGAGATTGATATATCTAGATAACTTCTTCTCTAGTTAAGCCAAGATAAGATATTTGTTTACAAATATTTGAAAATAACTTATTTAAGAATTATTAGTTATTTTTGCTTTTTATTTTAAACTTTTCATTTTCCTATTTTTCAAGAGATCTTGAATCATCTAAATCTGCTAACTTTATTTAACTTAAGTTTTTAGCTTATAAAGTTTAACTTCTTACAATGAATAATCTCTCAGTTGATTGGTAAGCGAATAAAATACCTACTGCTTAGTTTATATTTATATCGCTCTATTTCGATAGAAAATTTTGATTGCTTTTTTATGATTCTTTTTCATATAAACTAGTTTCCACATCTATTAATTATTACTACTCCAAAGTGTAGATAAAGAAGAAATACTGTAGTACTAAGCTCTAAATCTGAAGCTGAATTATTAAAAGAAACAAAAGTGCCACTCTTACTTCTGCTTTTGTTAGGCTTTGTTATAACTATAAAAATGATCAATCAAATGAAAAAACTAGCTTTATGATATTCCATAAAACGATAAGAAATAAAGCAAAGAGAAATAATAATAGCTCTATCTTCCTTAATATCCTTCATAATTTCACTTTGTTTAAACTTGAAGCATCTTCAACAAGCTATTTTTGACTATAGGATTTAACTATCTTCTTGCATTTAAAGATAATCTAAATATATTATATATCAAAAGCTTTTATAATATCGGAGATAAATAATTATTAGTGTAACTAGAGACACCAAAGAGTTTACTATTTCGTCTCTGTGTGAAAACAATATGCTTTAGATGTTTAAGAACGTTTGAAGGAAAATTTATAAACTCTAAGTTTAGTAGAAAGACAGATTAAAATTGCAGTGAGTTGATCTAAGAAACTTTTTTAGTGGCGAGACTTAGCTAATTGATTTAGATTTATTCTTAAGGAAAGTAAATTATCAAAGTTTTGATAATAACAAGTGTTTAAGTTGCTGGGAGTTTTGTATTAATGAAAGATTAAGTATGCTCATTTATTGTTTAACTTTTTTGCTTAATTAGCGTAGTATACTGAGTAGCGTTCTATAGGATAATGGAATAGAAATGAAAAATGAGCAAAAATAGAACCCACTTTAAATTTGCCTTACACCTAGATTAAAAGCATTCCTACGAATGATTGAATTTTCTTCAGATGAGGTTGTATTAAAGAAATAAGTTTTATTACTTCCTATTCTCAGAATTTTCTTCCCTAGATGTATCTTGTTCTTTTTAGAGATTTCTTCATTAATTTAATTTAATTTATTCTTAGCAACGCAACAAGAAGCTTAGAAATTATTCAAACAAGAAATTACGCAAACTAAATAAAGTAGCTATAAATGGCAACATAGTTCCATATTCAAGATCTTCATGTAGCACAGAAGTAAAATCTAAAAATTTGTCTATTTGTAATAATGCTGATAAAGTCTCTTTAAGCTCACTACTCACTGCTTCTTTAGTCCTACAAGTTTAATTTATTGCCTTTTCAATACAGGCTTTTGATTAATCTTATTCTTTTATAAGTGATCTCAATAAATGGGTCACTTTAAATTATTACTAAGACATCAAATATCTTAGTTAAAGAAATTGGTATAGCTTAACCAAATATATCGATTTGCAAAGCATTTCAAATTAGCTAGCATTATAAGCTAATCTTATAAGAATCCTTTGCTATAGTAATAGTGATATTTAATTCGAAGAAAGGCAAATACACTCACCTTTAATACAGTAATAGAAATAAAATTTATTGGATCAATTACTTTGAATAAATACAGTAATGCTAGCCATTTCCGAATAACCTTAAATATGCTAACTACCTTTCTGCATTCTTTTTGCTTGATTCCTCCTTTAGCTGAATAGTTATTCTTGAGTTTCTTGTATCGAATCCAAACTGAGAGAAGTTATTGTTCTTCTTGTTTAATAAAGAAGCTATGAAATATTTTCAATTATTCATAGCTACCAGCTTTACAGGCCAACAATGAAAAATCATAAAAGCGATCAAGTTATGAAATGCCTCTGAAGCATGTTTTGAGGGATTGATGATAATATTTTGGTATAATTCTTAAAATCCTCGTAAGGCTTCTATTTTAGCTCAACTAGTTTAAAGAGAATATTAAATATGGATCTTCTAATTTTAGATCTTCATTAAGTAAAAATTCCATCACAACAGAAATTAAGAGCACTTTGAAATATTTTTTTGAGCTCTCTACATCATCAGAGAAAAATATTTTCACGTTGCTTCCCTATTACCCTATATATCCTTCCTCTCAAATTTAATTAGTACAGGCTAGTCAAAATCCTTGCTTTTGTATGTAGTATTTTTATATCCAAGTTGCCTAATCCTTTAGATAA
This sequence comes from Loxodes magnus, assembly GCA_946699065.1. Lineage (NCBI taxonomy): Eukaryota > Ciliophora > Karyorelictea > Loxodida > Loxodidae > Loxodes > Loxodes magnus. The sequence goes on along the minus strand of CAMPDV010001862.1, from coordinate 32,756 downwards.
ATCTCTATAAAAAGTAGTTCATTTAAAACTCTTAAGAAGTCTAGTATTTTAGCTTTAGCACCAACTATTGTAAGCTAAACTTTTCTTGTTAATGACTATAAATTTGCATGTGTGCTGTATTTCAATTGCTTTAATACTTTTAATCCTTTTTATCTCTTTTGTATGACGAAATACTCCTAATTCTTTACTAGGTGGCATATAAAATTATATCATCTTAATAATTTCGAACTTGAATTGATAAATGGTCTCTTTTTAATTGCTTAAAACTTGCTGTTTTAACTTTATCGTTCTAATATTCAGAATAGACTCTAAGACTTAAAGATACATCTTAAAAGCTAAAAATACAGAACTTCAGTTATCTCCTTATACTGTCTTTTAGTATTAAATCCAGAAGATTCGTTAGGTTTTCAATCTTCTCTTAATTTAATTATCCTTATGAATGAAAAAAACTGTGTTATTTAAAAATGGCTTGGATGCACTAAACTTTCAAAGTAATGTTTGACTATTTTTCTGATTTTTGGTTGAAAGTGTTAAAGAATGCCTGCAGTATAATATACGGCGAATATAAATCTACAGCATTGTATTAATTCTCCTGTTATTCTACTTTCTTAATATTATGTTTCATTCGCTCCTTTAAATGTAAGTATGAAGTGACTTATTAGTTGATTTTCTCGTAGTTATTTCTCTATTTCTAATCTCTACTTTAAAGAAGATACTCTAGGCTTATATTTACTAAGTTATCTTTAGGTTTAAAAAGGTTCTTAGTAATTAGTTGAAATAGATAAGTGATTTATTTAATTTAAAAGGCTTAAATTTAAATTATCAAGGTTAAGATGTAAATATCAAAGTTAGTTCTTCACCTTGAATTCTATTGCTTCCTTCTTTTCTTGAAAGCTTGTTTCATCCAAATCTTTAAGTTTAAGATTACTTAACATTTAGCTTTGGTCATTTTAACTCCTTGATTGAAATAATCTCTCAGAAGTCTATAAGGACACAGCATTTTTTTCTACCTAGCTTAGCTTTACTTTTTCAACTGGTTGCTCTGACATGTTTTGAACTTTAGCTTTACAATTTTTCCATTTTCTATGCAAATCGCATCCTGCGCTTATAGCAATAATCACTACTCCTATTAGAGTAAAAATAGTAGATATTAGCATAATAGCTAATCCTAAATCTGAAGCTGAGTCAGTCAGATCTTCATTTTCTTCAAAAGTAATAAAATAAAAGTTTGTGAGGTAGACCATCTAGAATAAGACTTCTGCACTTGCTTCGGATATGTTAGCGAGCTTGCTTTTGTAGGGTCTTATTATAATTATGAAAGCAGACCAAGCACAACTCAACAAAGAGATTAAAGCTATTTAAGCTTTAGGATATTCGATGAGTACTATAAGGAAGAGAGCAATAAAAAATCTTCTACATATGAATAAAGGGAAATAAAATTGACTAATCCCTTGCTTCATATCTTTTAGAAAAATACTATATTTAAAACCAAAAACTTTCCACTTATCGCTTGTTTCTTCTTGGCTTTAACTGGAAACCTTCTTTTAATAATTAAAAATGAGTCTAAAGGAATTTAATATAAAAGCTAATCCAAATATCTAAATAGAATTATTACCAATGAAATAAGAGCAGCCAAAGAGTTAGCTATTTCTCCGCCATTTTAAAAGGATAAATTATAGATGTTTATGAAGGTAGCTAGGAAAACTTATAAGCTCTAAGTTTAGTAGAAAGACAGAAAGAAAGTATAGTGAGTTATTTTAAGAAGCTTCATTGTGGCAAACCTTATTTTATTATTTCTGTTTAGAAGTAAGAAAAGCTGATCAATGAGTAAACTTGTAAGCAGTAAGATAAAGGGATAAAGGGAGTTAATTATGAAAGCGTAACTATTATAACCAATCAGTCTTAAGTTATATTCATGCATTTCCATGATATCCCAAGATTCTAATAGTTGTATATTTATTCCGAAAGGCAAGAAATTATCGAAGTTTTAGTAATAATATTAATTTAAGTTATCAGGACGCTTAACGTTAATAAAAGAGTTTAACATGATCATTTATTATTTGCATAGTATGCTGAGAAGCGTTCAGAAGGATAAAGGGTTTTAAGAAATTGCACTTGTAATGACTGCCATAGCTGTAAATGTGATTTGCTACTAAATCGCTAAGTTTTGCTAAACATCAATAATATTTTCTTCAAGTAAGGTTGTATCAAAGCTTTATGATCCTTAAGAGTTCTTCTACTCAGATTTTTCATCAGCAGTTGAATTTTATTAATCTTATGAAACGCATATATCTCCCTTTTACTAATAACCTTCAGTACAATCTAATGAAGGATAGCACAACCCATCTTGATCAAGTACATTTTGATAATCACATTTTGCACATTTGCTTCCGTCTTCAGTACATTCATTACAATTGCTTAAAATAGCACTACATAGTTCGCATATTCTGTTCCCATCTTTGTCTTACTCTGTACTTGGACAATTAGGAAGGCATTAGTTTTATGTAAGCTTTAAAGGATCGCTACATTCAATGCATGTCTGATTGTCTGAGCATTTTGTACAATTTGTCTCAATAGAGCTGCAAAGATAGCACAGCCCATCTTATTCGAGCGCATATTGTTAATCACATTTTGTACATTTGCTTCCGTCTTCAGTGCATTCATTACAATTGCTTAAGATAGCACTACATAGTTCGCACATTCTATCCCCATCTTTGTCTTACTCTGTGTTTGGACAGTTACTAGAGCATTTGCTTATTTATTTTTCTAGTTTTCACGGATTGAAACACTCACTGCAAACAGTTCCTTAGTTTAAGCAAGTTTTACAATTAATGTCTAAACACTAATGACATTAAAAATCATTTCCTATGTAAGACCCATCATTGCATTTAATGCATTGCAAACCATCCAAAGAACATTCTTAGCAATACGGTAAGTCTAAGGAACATGCATCACAAATTCTATCTCCGTTCTTATCTTACTAGGTAGAGGGACAAGAATCTTAGCATTAACCGGAATGAAGGTATTTAGTTGAACACTAAGTGCAAGTTAGTTGACCAGAACAAGTTGCACAATCATTAAGTTAACTAGAACATAAGAAACAAGTATTGATCGAAAGGAAATATCCTGTATCACATTTTGTGCATATTGTTCCAGCTTAATTACATTAAAGACAGTTAGGAAGTACTTTATTACATAGTTCGCACTTATAATTTCTGTCCTTGTCTTGTTGACTTGAAGAACAATCAGTTTAGCAAGTTCCATCTAGCCTAAGATAATAAGGCGTTTAACAGGATAAACAAGTTTATCCATCAGTGCAAGTTTAGCAGTAAGTCATAGTTTCTTAACACTACTAGCATGTAAAGGGATTAGAATTTGTACTTCAAGAATCAGAGTTACATCTGCATGTATAATCATTAGTATCTAAATATTAATTTACTCTACAAGTTCAGCAATTATTTGGTCCAGAACTCTAGCAAGCTTAGCAATTAGGATCGCAATCATTAGTGCATGAATCTAATAAAGGAGTAGTACAATAACCTGCTGAGCAGCCTAAAGCACAGAGATTTTATTAAGCAAGATTACTAAATTCTTAATTAGTAAATCATTTATTATATCCCCAAAATCTTAAATCTAACATTTATCCGATAAAAGGATATCCAACTCATTTATCACCGTTTCCAATTTTCATGATAGACGAAGAATTTAAGTAAATTCAACCTGAAAGTTAAGTTGCTGTTGCACAGTAGAAAGTGGTCTATTAATAGAATTGTATACTACTACATCATGATAAGCTCGGCTAATTAGTCATTTGAATAAGTTGGAAGTATCAACCAATGCATCCAAAATCATTGTTTATATCAGAATAATAAATCATTGAGCCTGGTAAATCCCAAGTAATACCATTATTTGTTGGAAATGATTATGCTCAAAAAACCATTTTGATATCTCCCGTCTAAAACTCTATAATACTATTATATGAACCATCGCAATTTGTAATTTTTAATCAGCCAGTTAAAGCTCATGAAGTTAATGAATCAATACTAGGATCATAAGAAAACTATGCAAATGTGACAGTAACCTCAGAACCAGTGAAAGAATGAGGAGTAGTCTAATCAATAAGTCATTAATATTAAGAATTTATTTTTTAGAGATATATTAAGATCACTAGAATCACCTGCATTTTTAAAATACGTTAGTTAATTATTTAGAAATAAATGAAAATAATTAAAGAAATTCCCATAGTTCTGTTGAAGCTACATTTTTACAAGGGAATTTTATAAATAAATCTAAATTTATTTGAATATATATTTTCTTAAATTTGTTTCTTTTCGCTTTAACATATATAAGTCGCTAAAAGGAAAGATTTGTTTTTTTTATTTTTTTCTGTTAAATCAGTTACAATTTTATAAAGTTAAATTAAAGGTATATCAAATGAAGAGAAGAATTCGTTTATTCAAGAAATATATGGAATTAATTGCGATGCTTTCTATGAAAAATTAAAGTGGTTGATGAGAGCTTTTCCTGGTAAAACACAATTCTATTAGCTATTTAAAAAATTAAATCCCAATAATCTTAAAGAGTTTATGACTTATAAGCAAAAGACTCTAGATAGAATTTTAGGTGTTAAAACTCCTAGATTCATTTATGAAAAGTATTAATTAAAAAATATAAAATTATATTTAAAGTATATCTAGCTTTTATTCTAATAATTATCATTTCTCTTTTCTCTGTTTTTTTAGAAAGTTAATTGTGCTAAGTTAAAGACATTTTGCATTTTTAAATTTGATTATTTTAGCAATAGTCTTGTAGAGATGTTTTGATGTGACTAATTATGATATATCTATTTATTTTTACATAGCCAACTTTTTTTAATTTTGTATATTCAGATTCTTTTTTGTTTATTTTCTTTCTTTTATGCATTTATTATTTTCAAATGCTTAGAATTTATAATGAGAGGATATCTTTTTCTATAAACAGTTTTAACTTGTTAATAATAACTTAAAAGCCATCCTTTTATTGATTATTCTAGATTATTTTTTGGAAGCTTCTTCTGCTTATGATACTAGTAGGTTCATCTTCTAATAAATTTAGATTGAATTGAGATATTTTCCCTTAGCGAATATATTAAAGTCTCTTAGATAAAGAAAATTCTGATACTACGTAATGATTTAGGTTTGATGATTTAATAAACTCTCTTATTAAATGCGAAAACATAAAAACCGAAAGAAATGAAATATTTTAATATTCAAGCTTCTAAAGATTATAATTATAACTCTCCACCCTTTTTTTTTAAACTGAGTATTAAATCTAAGGATCATTCAACAAATAATAGCTTAAACTATTTTCTTCTGTCAGAAGAAATTGATTGCTTTCAAGATGTTTATTCGCCTTCTTATTTGTTGTATTTTATTTTTTATACTGTAATTGTATTATATTTTCTATTATTTTCTTTTACTATTTTCTAAGTTTAGAAGATTTATAATTGAAAGGAAAATAGTAGGTATACTTTTCTTAAATAAAAAGGAAATTTAAGTGATCAAAAGTTAAATTTTTTGCATCAAAGGATTATCAAGATGTAAAAAAAGCAAAGGCCACTATATAAATTCTCACTTAGCCATGATTTATAAAAGTTTTAATTAAATAAATGAGCTTAAAAGAACGTTCATAACCTTAAGAAAAATACTGTATCCATTTACATTCACATCTTCGATAGATATTTTATTTAGAATGACTAAGAAAATAAGGGATTTATCGTTTCAGTTATATAAAGTTTATTTTTAAATAGCTATCTACTATTTGCTCTTCCTTAATTAATAAATGTTTTTTCTTTTAGCAAGAAATTCTTATATCATTTAGTGATTTGATATTAAAGTCCTACATGAACTCCTTTGAAAGTTAAACAATGCTTGAAGATATTATCGTTTTTACTTCTAACTTTATTCTTTTTAGATCCTTCTTATTGCTATATTTAATCTAATAAATAGATCTTACCAAATTTTAGTTAATACCTATTTTTATTAATTTAGCTTTCCTAAACTTCCTTTAAAAAGTGAACCTACTATCTCTTCAACTTTACTATATTTTCAATCTTAAGTGTGACATTAAATTGTTCTAAAGAAGGTTCAAAGATAGAAATGTTAAATTTCTTTAATCTTAAATTCTAGCCTTCTATATTAAATAAGCTAAAAAGTTAGTGAAGTATATCAAACAAGCCAAAGAGAGAAAAAGCTTAGTTAGAAAATTAAAAATATGTATCTTAGACGTATCGAAGTTTCCTTTTCAAATGTATCTCTTTTATTTTTCTTTTATTAATCTAAATTTCAGTCTAATTACTTATCTAAGCTTATTATTTAAAGCTACCAACTTCTAACCTTTTAACTGTAATATTTTTATCCAATGCTAAGTTTATCTTAAAACTTCTCTTTTTTCTATATTAATATCATTCGAAACATCAAGTATTTAACCTTTTTAGATAAATATACACTCCAAATTTTATCGGCCTAGATACTACAAATTTCTATATAAGAGATCTCTCTTTTTCTTAAAGCAAATTATTTATTTTTGTTAGTCGATCAATTAAATAGCCAAAGAATCGATATTATAAAGAATATTCCAATAGAATCTTTGAGGGTATAATAAAGAAAGAAATCATAATCTAAGAAGCTTATCTTTAAATAAGCCAACTATAACTAAATTAGGCTATAAGTTCTCTCAATATTTTAGTTTCTCTTCTAATGGATATAAAGCTATTCAATAACAATAAAGTTCATCTAATCTTTTCTCTTTTACTTCTTGAATTCCTTTCTTCTCATTATAGCAATACATAAAAGCTTGTAATTTTAGCGTTTTGATTTAAAGTTAATCAAAGCTAGAGAAAATATTTACCTTTTATAGTTTACTGATTATTTGTTTTCCCTGCTTTATTCTTAATTTATCTATTAATAGAAGCTTTATGCTACTATCTTTAATTTAATTTATATTCTTAAATATTTTTATTTAAGCTTAATAAAAGAACAGCAAAAGAGTGATAGTTAGGGGAAATTATAGTATTAATGAGATTTATTTAAATTAGAGTTGCAAGAGGAAAGGAAAAAAGAAGAACTAGAACATTTTATTTCATTTTTAACTTCCAGATAACTTGAAGGGCTTAATGAGAATATTGGATAATTCTCCCTTTTTCTAACTTCTATAACAAAATAAAAATAAGTATTAGGAATTCCTATCTTGATTAAAGAATCTCCCTTATAATCTTAGTAAAATAATTAAGTGAGGTAGAGATAGTTGTGTAGTTAAAAAGCTTAAATTATTAAAAACTCCAAAATATCCAAAAAATAAAAAGATGCTAGTATTTTAAAGATATCACTTCAAGATAATAAAAAGTTAAGTAATAGAAGTTAAATTGCAACAAGATAAGAAAAGAAACTTGCTAGAATATATAAAAATTATGGATTTTTATATTAAAAGATTATAATAGATCAAAAGAAGAAAATTTGAGTTTTCGCATATTTTAGAAATAATATTCAAATGCTGGTATAATTCAGAGAGAGTATTAATCATACATCAAATTCTTATTAAAAACGATTTAAACTTATTTGAGCATACTTGAGTATATAGGTTATTAAGGAGATACAAATAAAATAGTAATAGTGAGTTAGTCCAGGGTCAGATTATTGAGAAAGTACTAAACTAGAGGCGAGCTAAATAAAATTCTAAATTAAAAGTTCGCATTTACATTGCTACTCAATTAAAGTCAAAGATAATCAAAATTTCAATTTAGATTTATATTAAGTACTAAAATAAAATTATATATAATAAAGCTTTTGATGAAAATGTTTATATAGAAAGGATAAACTAAGATCATACTAAATAACTGTATAATTGATATAAAATTTAGGGATTGCTATAAAAAAATAACTAACTTAATTTACGTAAATAGTAAAGCTATATACAGTTTTAAAATAAAAGGTGTAGAATATAGAAAGGTTAATGAATTTACTTAAATGAATACATTCATTTTCCTAAAAATCTGAAAATTGAAGAATTTACATATAAATCACTTTTATAGTGATTTTAATTTTAAATAGCTAAATCTCTAAGTATCTTTAAGCTTGGGAACATTAAAAAATTTAATGGCTTACAATTATTATTCAGATGAACTTTTATATTAAATTTATCGATTTATTTACTAAAGAAAGTTAGATAATAATAATACACTTTGCCTTATAAAAGAAATGCATTATGAACATTTAAAAATTTTACTGAGCTGTAGAACTGACTGATTCTAGTCAATTCCTTAGCTTGAAAGTTTGAGTTGAATCGATAGATATAATAATATTTTAAACAATCTCAATTTTACTGAGGAAAAGAGTATAAATTTTAAATTCTGTTATTTTACTAAAAAACTATTAATACTAAAATATATATAAAACATTAGGTTTATTTAGATTATATAGCTCTTTAAGATATGAGAATAGCTGAATATTTTATTATCAAGTTGATTTATTTTTAAATCAAAAGTTCATAAACATAGCTTTATTTAAGATTTAGCTTTATATATAAAGCTTCAGTACATCCTTAGTCGCTTTTCTACTTATATAATCTTAACCTAAATACCTTATAATTTTATATTACTTTGCCGTTGTTTTTACACTATTTTCTACGTAAAGCAGATCTGCATTCAGATATAAAATAAGAGTTTGATTCTCAATGTATAAAATATTCTACTCTATAAGTAAATTATTTTCCTCTAGTTAGTGCTACATTTTGATTTTTCTCCAAATTTCTTAGTCTAAATTAAATTTATTCAAGAGAATTGCTTTAAATCTAAATTTTATACTTAAGTCATATGAAAACATACCTAGACATTAGTTTGGCAAATACTAACTTTGTATAGGAGCTGTATCTTTTAAGCTTTCTAAGAGAATAGAAATTATAAACCTTCTTAATAAATAAAGGATTTAAAATTAAAGCTTTATTCTCTATTTTCAACTCATAAACAACTAAAATTTATTTTCATATGCTTGTTCCAAAATTCTATTTAATTAGAAAGATTTAAGTAACCTATTTTCCTTTATAAAAAAGAGAAAATTATGGCAAAAAGATATTAGTGTAAACATAAACGAAACTTAAACAGAATAAAGCATTATATCAAGAAAAATAAGTTGCTTGTAAATTTAATAAACATCACTTATCATAGAAATTTGAATAAATAAACGAAGAAACAATGAGCAAGATGTGAGCTAAATAACACATAAAATGTTTAAGAGATTTGATAATGTAAATATTTTGATCTAATAATGAAAATTATGGATGATTGAAAATATTAGAACTTAATTTATTAATATATTTAGAAATAAAACAGACAAGATAAATATAAAATGTTTTATTTAAAGCATACCTATTTTATTCAGAAACTTTCCATTTATTGTTTGATATCAAAGTTAAATTTTATTTATCTTCTTCATGAATTTCTTATATTATTAAAAATAATAGTTAGAAAAATATTCTTGCTTTAACACTAAAAGATTAACTTACATAACTAGAACGACTGTAAATATAGTACACTTTAAAAATAATAATTATCAATTTAGTTTTATTACATAGCTTCTTTATCTATCTACTATATGAAAGTTGCATATTTATACTTCTAATTTATTTTAATTATTTTCTTAATTATAACCTTCCTCTAAATAATAACTTAATTTGCCTACGTTAATTTCTAAAATTACAAAACCAATAAAAGAAAATTTTACCGTCTCTTGATATATTTTCTTTATTAATCTTTACGACTTTAAAACAAAATTCGTATGATTACCATTTCGTTTATCTTTTTCCATTATAGAATATAAACTTACCCTGTATTATATGATAATTTCTATTTTTCAAATTTTAAGCATTATTAAATTTCACGAAAGGAATTCAATAAAAATGTTTTACTTACCTACTGAGCAACCACCTTATTTTTCTTGTTGCATCCACTCAAATACCCTTTAAATTGTTTTACTTTTAATCACACTATAATTAACTTATTTTCTTTTTACAAGCTATTAAATTTAATTTTGTTCATAATCTTGCTCAATTTAAAAAAATTGATTGCATAAATGAAATATTTCCTTTTTGCTTATATTAGAATCATATACTTGATTCAAAATGATTTATTAGAATTATTTTTTGAAAGTAGAATCTTTAATTTCCTAATTTATGGTTACTTTATTCACAAGGCTAGTAATAATTTTATTATATCTTCTTTTATTTTTAATATTTTGATGTGGGATTGAAAGTACTTTTGAATCTGGTTATTTCTATCATTATGATAGGCTTTGATGATTTATAATTGAAATTTTACTTATAAGTATAAAGCTAATTAGTGCTCTTAATTAAATTGCATCAAAGATTTGCTCTCATTATAGTAGGAACTCTAAAATCTATTTAAATTAATTTATTTTACATTTTTCTAACTTTATTAACTTAGTTTAAACATAAGCAGCTTCTCTCTAAAATGTATATCATTTAAAAAATAAATTGGCATACTTACAAATCTAAATCATATTTACACATTAAAAAACTAGGATACACATCTAACTTCCATAAGTTCAAAATTAATGCTTTAATTATTGAATTTAGACTTTAATTATATACTTTTTGATATAAAGCTATATAGTCATCAAGCTTGCCTAATATAATAGATATTTACCTCTAAAGAAAATTAAAGAAAGCTAATTCTTTATTAAATAAAAGTTTCCTTTCCATTAAAATATATTTCACAAGTTCAAAATGTCTTTCTGAAGGCTACTTTAGTGATTGATATTAAGGCTTAAATAAACAAATGTTCTCAAGTTTTTCTTATGGCTTTGCTATATTTAGGCTATAAAGATAAGGGTATTTATAAAATTAGATGCTTTAATATTATGCTTTATACACTTAAAAAGCTTATCAATATTTATTTATCATATAAGTATCTTTAAACAATTATTATATCTAGTTGTAAGCTATTATTATTAATTTAAATTAATTCTATTTAGTTATCATTTCTACTAGTACATCTAATAAATCCCTTTTATTTTAATAGCATTATATCTATAAACTAAATTATATACTAATAGATCTCTAAGTGATAATCGTATATTAATTAAACATTTTCTTAATCTTTAATTATGAAAATTCAATTAATTACAATTTATATTGATAATACAGTTATTTATGTCCTTATCTCTCATTCTTTGCTTACTATGCTTCTTTTTTCTTTTTTCTTTACGCTTGTCTATAATTATTCTTCAAACTACTATTTTTTATCTTTTTGATCGAAATAATCTTCTTAGAATGCTTACTTTTGACTTTCCAATTTCTACTTATTACTCTTTGACTTCAATTTTCCAAGCGATTACTTGTCTTATTAGACTTCTAAAGGGAACTAAGTTTCGTCTCTTGAATTCCCATACTTTTTCTCTTATTTGCCTTAACTGTTTTATTTGCTGGCGTATTTCTATATAATAAATTAAATACCTTCGTATTAGCAAAATCATTTTGTGGTGCTTATTTTTCCTTTTTCTGGTCTAAAAAGAATCTAGAACTAGATTCTTGGAAAGAATCTTATTTTTAAAATTCAAGAATACGATCAGAGTGATCTGATTCCTACATTCTTGGTTAACTTAAGCTTTGATTATGTTCTAAATCTTACAGCTTTCATTGACTTGATTCAAACACTCTAGTGCTTTACTAATTAGTTTGATTTGACTTTTCTTTTTGACTTTTCTTTTCCCTTATTAGTTTAACTAAATCTATGATAAAAAGTATAATACCATACAATATACCAACATAAGTGATTATACTTGATATCACTATAATACCAAAGCCTATTTACTATGATGTTTAAGATTCCATTGAAGAAAGGTTTCTTAGAGCTTAGTCTTAGTCAAGCGAATGGAAATAGAAATTAAAGGAAAATAAAGCGATTAATCATAACTCTTGTATAACTTGAAGTCCGTTAAGCAGTTTAGATTCAAAAGGCTTACTTTTTAGGATGTATATAAGCATTGAAAAACTTAAGGCTAAGCATAAAATAATTTGAGCTAAGGCTTAGTTATTTAAGCTTATTAAGATAATAGAAATTAGTAGTCTTCTAAGTAGAAATAAGGGATAGAATGTTAAGGCTTTCTTCTCATGCTTTAAATCGTCAAATAATGAAAAATACTTTTAAGCGTATTTTTCTAAAATTTATTCTTTGTCTTAAGATTCAGGATTTACTTTACTTTTTAAAGCGAAATAGGCTTTTATGATAAAGAGAAATCTAACTATTAAAGCAGATTGCAAAACCTAAATAAAATAAATAAACTTACCAAGCAAAAAATGGCAGCAAGCGTATTCGTTATACATAGCCCATCTTCAAAATTTGAATACACAATTTGAAGGATAGATGAATATGATATTTGAAGGTTATAAAGCAAATAAAAAGTTAAGGGAAGTCGATAATGTAAATATTTAAATCTAATATTAGAAAGAATCTTAGTAAAAGCAGATTTTTATATCTGATTTAGTGATATATCTAGAAATAAAATAGATAGAATAAATATTCAATAGACTATTGAATTTTATAGAAAAGCGTAGTTATTATATCCTATTGCTTCTCATTTTATATCTTCAACTATTTGTTTATCATTGTCGAAGTTAAAATTTTTCTATATATTTTTGATGAAATTTTAGCTTTGCTCGAAATAGTAAGCTGATAAAACTTCTGGCTTTTTAACCTGAATATAAGCGTTTGCTTAAAATAGTTCAGTCATTACCATAAATTAAAACCAATATCCTAGAGATTCGCTTTTTGGTAAAATTAAACTGACTGTAGAGATCGATCCAATTACGATTCGACCTACATTTTGTATTTACGAAGTTACTTAAGCTGCTTCTTTTTGCTTATTAGTTATATCAAAACTATCTATTGATATTTCTTATGCATTTTAGTCTTCTTTTGACTCTTCTTCAATTGGTTACAAGCAAATATTTTTTAAATCTTCAAAAGGTTATGAACATTTATAACAAATAGTTGCATTTTCAGAGCATTAAATACAATCTTTTATAACTTAACTGCAAGGTTCACAAATTATTTTACTTAAATTATAATACTCTGTGCTTTGACAATTAGGAAGGCACTAGTTTTATGTAAGCTTTAAAGGATTGCTACATTCAGTGCATTACTGATTATCTGAGCATTAAATACAGTTTGTATCAATTTAACTGCAAGGATAGCACAGTCCATCTTAATCAAGTGCATATTTTTAATCACATTTTGTACATTTACTTCCGTCTTCAGTACATTCATTACAATTGCTTAATACAGAACTACATAGTTCGCATATTCTGTTCCCATCTTTGTCTTACTCTGTGCTTTGACAACTAGGAAGGCATTAGTTTTATGTAAGCTTTAAAGGATTGCTACATTCAGTGCATGTCTGATTGTCTGAGCATCTTGTACAATTTGCCTCAATAGAACTGCAAGGATAGCACAGCCCATCTTATTCTAGCGCATATTGTTAATCACATTTTGTACATTTGCTTCCGTCTTCAGTGCATTCATTACAATCGCTTAATATAGCACTACATAGTTAGCACATTCTATCCCCATCTTTGTCTTACTCTGTGTTTGGACAGTTACTAGAGCATTTGCTTATTTATTTTTCTAGTTTTCACGGATTGAAACACTCACTGCAAACAGTTCCTTAGTTTAAGCAAGTTTTACAATTAATGTCTAAACACTAATGACATTAAAAATCATTTCCTATATAAAACCCATCATTGCATCTATTGCATTTCAAACCATTCAATGAACATTCTAAGCAATATGGTAAGTCTAAGGAACATACATCACAAATTCTATCTCCGTTCTTATCTTACTAAGTAGAGGGACAAGAATCTTAGCATTAACCGGAATGAAGGTATTTAGTTGAACACTAAGAGCAAGTTAGTTGATCAGAACAAGTTGCACAATCATTAAACTAACTAGAACATAAGAAACAAGTATTGGTCGAAAGGAAATATCCTGTATCACATTTTGTGCATATTGTTCCAGCTTAATTACAATAAAGACAGTTAGGAAGTACTCTATTACATATTTCACATTTATAATTTCCGTCCTTGTCCTATTGACTTGAAGAACAATCATCTTAGCAAGTTCCATCTAATCTAAGATAATAAGGCGATTAACAGGATAAACAAGTTTATCCATCAGTGCAAGTTTAGCAGTAAGTCATAGTTTCTTAACACTACTAGCATGTAAAGGGATTAGAATTTGTACTTCAAGAATCAGAGTTACATCTGCATGTATAATCATTAGTATCTAAATATTAATTTACTCTACAAGTTCAGCAATTATTTGGTCCAGAACTCTAGCAAGCTTAGCATTTAGGATCACAATCATTAATGCATGAATCTAATAAAGGAGTAGTACAATAACCTGCTGAGCAGCCTAAAGCACAGAGACTTTATTAAGCAAGATTACTAAATTCTTAATTAGTAAATCATTTATTATATCCCCAAAATCTTAAATCTAACATTTATCCGATAAAAGGATATCCAACTCATTTATCTTCGTTTCCAATTTTCATGATAGATGAAGAATTTAAGTAAATTCAACCTGAAGGTTAAGTTGCTGTTGCACAATAGAAAGTGGTCTATTAATAGAATTGTATACTATTACATCATGATAAACTCGGTTAATTAGTCATTTGAATAAGTTGGAAGTATCAACCATTACATTCAAAATAATGGTTTCATTATTAAAAAAAAACCATTGAGCCTGGTAAATCCCAAGTAATAGCATTATTTGTTGCAAATGATTAGACTTAAAAAATCATTTTTATATCTCCCGTCTAAAACTCTATAACAGTATTATATAAACCGTCGCATCTTTTGAGTTTTAATCAGCCAGTTACAGCTCATGAAGTTGATGAATTAACACTGGGATCATAAGAGAACTATGCAAATGTAACAGTAATCTCAGAACCATTGAAAGAATGAGGAGTAGTTGAATCAATAAGTTAGTAGAATTAAGAATTTATTTTTTAGAGATATATTAAGATCACTAGAATCACCTGCATTTTTAAAATAAGTTAGTTAATTATTTAGAAATAAATGAAAATAATTAAAGGAAATTACGCTCTACTGTTAAATCATAATTAGCACTAGAGAATCTTACAATTAAAAGCAACTTTACTTGAATAAATATAATCTACAAGATTTAAACTTTAGCATTCACTTTGATTGTTGTTGATAAAAATATTTGCATTATTTTTTAGTTTAAATTTATTTCATTAAGGTAGCTACAATACTGTGAGCTAAAATTAAAATTACATTACTTGAATAAAAGCAATTTGCATATTCGAAAAGCAAGTTCTTTTTAAAATGATGACTCATATGAAGTTTTGAATTAGTTGAAGAAATAAATATAGTTCATTAGTCTTTTGAATATAAAATTTCGATTTAAAAAATAGAGTCAACAATTTTTAAGAACTCATGGCAAAATGAAAGCTCAATAAACTCCAGATTCACAAGTTGGAACTTCAAGAACTTCTAGAAGCAAAAATAATAAAAATATGTTGTTCGCAATATGGAATGCAGAAGTAAAGCATAGAATAAGACATTTATGGAGATGCTATTATAATAATATAAATAATCATTATTTTTAGTAGATTGTAATGGTAGAGAAAGAGTAGAAAAGCAAAAGATTAAATTTTTTAGGATGTCATAAGGAGATAAATTAAGAAATATATGCCTTTTTGCATTTGTCAATAAAACAATTGCCACTCGCAAAGAGTGCAGTTAGATTACAAATAAGTTACGGTTACATCATTTGAAAGAAAAAGATGAATTAGTTAAGCAAAATGTATTGCTAATGAAATTGTCCTGTATGAAAGAATGACCTAATGGAGTTGGCTTATATGAAAGACTAGCCTAATTGACGAAAGAATTATCAGACAAGAAGAAATAACATTGTTTATTAATTTAATAGCTTTAGATTCATTTTTACATGCTAAAGGTTCATACTGTAAAACTGATATCCAATATAAAAAAGCAAGTCTTAAAGACGGTAGAATAAAATGGATCTAAGACTTATTTGTTTAACTAAATCATTTTTTTTATTTAATTGTATACCTATATTACACAAAAGATTTCTCTTTAAAAAGACCATAAAATGGAAATTTAATTCCCTTATGTTCTAACTTAATTAACCTTAAAACCACTAAAATTATATCCATTTATTCTTAGAATTAATTAGATTCTCAAATATTCTAACTTTGCGACTTCATCTACAGTTAATAAGAGCTTTAAAGATTTAAAACAAAATCAAACTGACGAAAAAATAGGAGTTAATAGATAAATCTATGAATCTAAAGAAAACTATATTTATCATTGTTGTTTAGAAGAATTTCATTTATTTATTTTCTAAAGCTGAGCAAAATGCTCTTTATCTTTGAATAAATACTTTCCAGAAATGTGAAGCAATTATATGAGAAAATCACTAACATAAAAGAATCTAACTATAAACGATGAGATGAAGGTAATTATTCAATTGTTTTGACTTTAATAAATTAAAAAAATGTAATTAGCAAGAAGAAGCATATCATATACTTTAATAAAGTGAAAGTGTGAATTTAACAGAATCAATCCTTTAAAGACATGAAAATATGAAGTTATTAGTTATATTATAGTTCTTAAATAAGTTAAAAACAAACTAAAATTTCTCTATTTGTTTCTTATGAAAATAACTATTCTCTATTTAGCGTTTTTGTTTCCTTATATAAATTTATAATGATTGTTTCATTTTCTTAATGCTTAATTTAAGTTTTATAGATTAAAAGAAGTACACTAAAGTAAAAAGTTATTATGCTAAAGATAAAAATCTAAATAATTATAATTTTAAATAAATCATTTTCTAAAGGACTTATTAATTAAGATTTAAAGAGAAAGCTTAATATTTTAAAGTTACTAAAAGATTATACAATCAATATCATATTCTAATATTTATTAGATTCTTCATGAAATACTTATTAATCACCTTAGAAAAAGATATTACTATAGTCCTTAGTTATTATTTAGCCTTGATAATGCTTATGACTTTTTTCTTGTATATTTTTACGAACTTATTACAATATAATCTTTCTCTTTTTAGTTATATCTGATGTTATCTCTTCTATTTGTTCTCTAACTTCTTACAGTAGTTTTAATACTCTTATTTAAAGAATTAAAATCTTAAGCCATTAAAAATAATTAAAATACTTAAAACTCTTCTAATTTATCTAACTAAATAATGAGAAATTTTATATAAATAATTGAAACTGTTTAGATATAAATAATAGCTAAAGCCTTTATTCTATATGTCTAAGATTCTCTTTAGCAAGTTAACCTAATAACGATGGAAAAATATTAATTACCAATATTTTATTTTGATTATTAGTCCTTCTCTGTAAATGAATTAAGTATAGCATAACTTATTCTTAAAATAATTTTAGAACTAAGAAATTTATTAGAAATTTTATTATTAATTTTGATATTTTGTGGACTACTAAACTCTTGATGTAATGCACTCTTTGAATAGCTACTTGATGGGATAAGCAAAATATATATATATATAAATCTTAGTTAAGTGAAATTAATAAAGTGACTTTCTATCTTTTATTTTAAATCATGATAATTGTTTGAAGTAAGGAATTTTACAATTTATACCTTAAAGTTTGTTTTTATTTAAGTAAGCAAATCTCTTTATATTCCTTCCAATTATAGTTCTTTCTATTTAAGAATATTTTCTTAAAAATTGACTTCATAAATAACGAAAGCAAGCAATAGAAAAGATAATAGAATTTAAAGATAAAAATAGTATAAAATAAATTAGAAAGAGAACAAACGTAAACATCTTAAAAGAAATAAGTTAAAGATTAAAAGAAAATAGTCTAAGATATTATCTATTTAAGGAAACTTAGATATTTTGCTTAAAGATAAAACAATCTAGTTTAGATATGATCATTATAACTATAAAGCTAATAATGTTCTATTTCTCTTTATTTTTCTCACTTTTTCTTTTGATTTGCTAAAAAGGTTTATTAAATCAGCATACATAAATATTTACATTTATACTGAGTAAAATCAGATTATGATTATCTAAGAAATTTGAACATATTAGCAATTTATAAGGAAAAATTTAAATGGAAATCATAAATTATTAGAAAATTAGTCAATTAAGTATAGATGAACAAAAGAAGCTTTAAACTATAAATCTTTTCTATAATAGTCAACCAAAAACAAGTTAAAAGTTCTTTTAAAGTATTTAAAATTATCTATAGAAAAAGGCAAGTCTATCTCAGTATAAAATATTAAAGATTTGAAAATAATAAATAGAACTAAAATAAAGAAAAGGAAAATACTAATAAAATAAGAATCTTAATATAAAAATCCTAAAAAAAGAAATAACTATGTAAAAATTAATAATTATATATAAAGATAAGTTAGACATATAAAAAGAACTCTACGAAAGCACCTTTAACAAATAATAAAATAAAAAAATAAAAAATATCTTTAGCAAAGCACAAAGAAATTGCTGAAAAAGCAGAAAAGCAGAAAATAAGAAATATTAAAATAAAAAGCTTAAAAACCTTTAAATATTTTTAATTATATATTATATGATAAATTAAATCTATCTTATGCCATCTTTTTTTAATTTATATTCCTTAAAATATATGAATCCAGGAAGGCTTGAACATCTAAACATCTAAATGTATCAGTTGTGATGCCAGTGCGCCATAAACACTTTTAAATTATCAATTTAAATTTTTTAAATTAAATTTAAAAAAAATTAATAAATCTAAGCTTTACTGGTAAGGTTTTCATTAACCAATTAATCTCTTCATAAAAGCTTACAAAATTAGTTGAGCATGTTACTTGAATATATTATAATATTTCTTTAATTTTTAATAGCTTTACCTTTCTTTATTAGTTAGTAGCTAATTTTATAGAAAATATTTAAAAATATGAATCTTTTCTTTCAGCTATGAATAAGTGTTTAAAAGAAATGAAATGAATTTAAGAAAAATATTATTCAAATAAATTTGATTTTAACTATAAAATTACTTAGTGATAATTTAGATTTAACAGTATTAAATCTCTTCAATTATTTTATTTTCAAATAATTAACCAACATAATTAAAAATGTAGGTGCTTCTAGCGGCCTTGATATTCCTATAGCAAACTAATTCTTAATATTACTAACTTATTGATTAGACTACTCCTTACGAGTTCACTGGCACTGCAGTTACCGATACGTTTGCTTAGCTTTCTTATGATCCTAGTGTAAATTCATAAACTTCGTGAGATGTAACCGGTTGAATAAAGCTATTAAATTGCGATGATTCACCAAATAGCGTTATAGAATTTAGACTGGAAGCATCAAAACTGTTTTTTGAGCAGTGAATAATTATATAACTAATGACGGATAAAAGTAATTGGCAAGTTTATTAAAGTAATATACGGAATCAAATAATTATTTAGGATGCGATATGCGATACTTCCATCTTTTCAAATGAATAATTAAACGAGCTTATCTTAATTTAGTAGTTTGCAATACTATTAATAGGCCACTTTCTACTGTGTAACAGCAACAAATCTTTCAGGCTGAATTTACTTAGATTATATGTTAGACTTAAGATTCCCGGGTTTAATAAAGGATTCTCTAGTTAAGAGCTTAGTAATCTTCCTTAATAAAATCCCTGTGTTTTAGGTTGCTCAGCAGGTTAAAGTAATACACCTTTGTTAGATTCAAGCACTAATGATTGTAATTATAATTGCTTAACTAGGGCAAATACTGGGTCAATTAATTGCTGAATTTGTAGAGCAAATTAATATTTAGATATTAATGATTACACATGCAGATGTAACTCTCAATCTTTAAGTTCAAGTTCTAATTCCTTTACATCTAAAAGTGCTATAAACCATGACTAGCTGCTAAACTTGCACTGATGGAAAAACTTGTTTATACTCTTAAGAAACTTATAATCTTAAACTGGAAAGAATTTACAAAGCAGATTATTCTTCAACTCAATAAGATAAGGATGGAGATTTTAAATGTGAGCAATGAAATATGGTACTTCCTAACAATCTTTAATATAAGATAGCTGAAAAATATGAACATAATGCAATAAAGGATAATTCATTTCGATAAATACTAGCTTCTTATATTCTAGTTATCTTAATGAATGCGCTACTTGCTCTGATCAACTAACCCCTCTAAAACTCTATAACTCTATTTGGTGAATCATCGCAGTTTGAAAGCTTTAATCAACCAGTTACACCTCACGAAGTTTATGAATTTACACTAGGATCATAAGAAAGCTAAGCAAACGTATCGGTAACTGCAGTGCCAGTGAACTCTTAAGGATTAGTCTAATCAATAAGTTAGTAATATTAAGAATTAGTTTGCTATAGGAATATCAAGACCATTAGAATCACTTACATTTTTAAAATAAGTTAGTTAATTATTTGAAAATAAAATAATTAAAGAGATTTACTCTAGTGCTTCTAAATCTAAATTATCACTAAGTAATTTTATAGTTAAAATCAAATTTATTTGAATATATATTTTCTTTAATTTATTTCCTTTCTCTTAGACACTTATTCATTGTTGATTATGAAGTCAATTTTTAAGAAAATATTCTTTTATGAGATTAAATAAAAATAACTATAATTGGAAGGAATATAAAGAGATTTGCTTACTTAAATAAAAAGAAACTTTAAGGTATAAATTATAAAATTCCTTACTTCAAACAATTATCATGATTTAAAATAAAAGATAGAAAGTCACTTTATTAATTTCACTTAACTAAGATTTATAAAAGTTTTATTTAAATGCATTAACTTTTATTAGTTTTCACTACCTTAAGAAAAATATTTAATCTCATCATAAATCTTCCTTATATATTTATTTTTTATGAAGGACTTATAAAAAGGGAATTTTAGTTAATAATTATAAGGCTTATTTTTAAATTAAATAGATGTTTACTAATTCTCTCACTAGCTTAATGAATCTTATTGCTTTAAAAATGAGGCTTTAATTAGCATCTAACTTTATTCCTTGAAAATCCTTTTTATTACTATATTTATTTAGTAACTAATTATAGAGATATTGATGGGGAAATATATTAAGAACTAGTTTTACTTAGATACATTTTCTAGCTTTTAAGCATTCATATAAGAATAGCTTTGCTTTTAACTTTTTTTTTTCAATAAATGGTATCTTTTTGACTTCATAGATTAAGACATATGATAGTTGAAAAAATGGATGTAGTATCTTTACTTTTAGGTAAAAGTAGAAGAGAAATTGGAGAAAGAAAAATAGAGAATAAAATATTGATAGAGAGATTTAAAAAGTATGGTAATTTTGGATATAAAGACAGAATGCAAGAATTGTTTAATTTAGAAAATAGCATGCACCAATAAACTTTTTTGCATAGTACAATGTTAGGTTTATTCTATTAAATTAGTATCTACTACTAGAGTATTAACTCTTATAATAGTTTAAGCTATTAAATATCTTCTACATTAGTAATCCTTTGCTGCTTATATTATATTAAGGATATCCTTCAAAATTTTAATAGTTTAGGCCTTAAAAAATGTCTAATACACAGCTCTATTTTTATAGTAGGGATCCCTCTTCCTTGTATTAGATAGTCGGAATTCTTGCGAAATTAAGAAATTTAGACTTTGTAATCTTGAAAATAGATGCATGATTACTGTATAGTTAAGAATAATTCTTCTAGATATTGGGCTATTCTAAAAATCCTGCTCATTATTAAAATTGTATATATTAGAATTATTTATATGCTTATATAAGCAATGACATCTAGTCCTAGGTTATCTGATACTTCATTTACTAGTTAAGTCGTTAGTAAATATTTTATGTAGTTCTGAAAGATTTCATAAGTTAATTTTTCCCTTATTTCATAGTAGTCTGTAACTGCTATTGTGATACATTCTTGGTTCTCTATTTTTTAGGATAAATATTAAAAGAAATATTTAATTTCTAAAAGAGTTAACTTAGAGTGATAAAGGTAGTTTTTTCAATAACTTACTTATGCATAATAGTTTACGTTTCTATGTCTGAAGTGAATATCCGATTTTATATTTGTTCCTATTATTTTGATATTAAGTTTATTTCTACTTAGATCGTAAAACAATTATAGTAGCTGCATTAAACTAGTTATAGGTAGTAGCATCAACTATCCTTATGATCTATTTAAGGTAACTTAAAGCCTATAACTTTATATTTCTGTATCTGATTTAATGGAGATTCTTGATTGAATATCTTAAAGGCATTTTCCTTTTAAATGAATAGTGTCATCACATTTTATGGTAAATAAGGTTAATATGGTTATTGTTTTTGAGAGCTCATTATAAAGTTTTCATATTAAGGAACTCAGCTAGGTTAAACTTTTAGCTTGCTTATTTAGTCGCTCCTTATTCTTCAAAACTTAATTTAAATTAACTTCCTAACTTCAGTTCTTAAGTATTAAATTATTAGATAACTTAGTAGCAAAAATAGTAGCAGCTTGCCAAATAATTTCAGAATTTTGGTATTTGGAAACTTATGAGATATTAGCTGGATTAATTAAGCTATATTAATTATTCTGTTTTTCTATAGTAACTGGAGATAATTTATTACCTGTGATGCTTAATTACACTAAGAGACTTATTTTTGGTTCTTAACATGAAAATTGGACATAAAATACTAAGAATATTTTGTATAGAAATGATTACCCTTATAATAGCAGAAGAAATGAAGTGATGATATTGTTCTTCTACTACTTTTTTAATTTCCTCATTTTATAAAATTTAGTTTTAACTAAACTTAGCAATTTCATTCTTACCTCAATCTAAACTTGGACATTCAATCTCTAAGATCCAAATATTAAATTATCTTACTAAGTGATCTCTCTATACTGATCCCCAAGAAATAAGCCTTCATATCTAAGTTAAATTAACTAATATTAATTTTAAAGTTATAAGAAAAATGCAAATTAGACCTTCATAATATAAAGCTTATAATTAAACTATTTAAGCAGCTTATCTTAAAATACCAAATCTAAAGATACTTAGATTTATATCTGTTAGATGACTTGGATTTTTATCAATGACTAATATTTTATTTTCATAAAGCTGTAGAATAGATTACCATGAGAAATATCAGTATTATTAAAGCCTGCTAATCTTATCTCTGAAATATATTATTTGCTATGTCTTTAGAGTATAATCTAACCTAAAAAAGAGATCTCAAATTTTAAAAGTATTAATATCTAGTATGCTAAATGATTGTTGACTTGTCAAGTAGCTAGCATTATGATAGAAGCTTGTATTAAATTTAGCTTGATGTATTTAAAATAATAAACAGATAAAGTTCAAAGAACTTATTTACCAAATTTAAAATAACTAAACTAATTCCTTTTAGTATTATAAAATAGTGCTAGTTAGGTTTAACTATTCATGCTTTATATTCTAATTTACTATTTATAACTTTAACTCTTAATTACTATAAAAGAACATTAAACACAATCTGATTAAATAATATCAGCATTAATATAATGAAAGCCAAACTACGTGTAATCAGGATATTGCTATTAATTAAATAAACTAGATAGATTTTATCTTTGCTTCTAGATATAAATACAATAAAATAAGTAGTTTAGTAATTATTTTACCTCAAATTAGAGTTAATGGAAAGTAGATGGAATCTAGTCCATATCTTATCAATACAAATAAGGCTTATTATATTTACTACATTTAAGTTATGTAATGCTACTCATAAGTTAAGAAAAGACTAGTAACTTTATTAAATTACTAGATCTTGATAAGTAAGGAATCTATTCATAAACATCAAAAACTTAATACTAGAAGTTTATCAACCTCAGTTTTACTAGATTTTATCAAGTTAATCAAACTTGCGCTAATTGTGGATAATCTTGCTAGTTTAAGCAAACTTAGTAGAATATTAAGGCAAAATCGGACCAAGAGAAAACATTTCTAAATCGCTGAAAGCAAGATATTTAGCTATTAGAATTTTACTGTCATACTTATAGTCATGAAAGTTTAATTAATACAGCTCATATTAACAAATTTAGTGTAGTTCTGATTTTATTCAAAAGACTAAGTAAGGAGAATTTCATCCTCAATTGAAATTCCTGTTTCAGCAAAAATAAGGAAGTAATAGTACAATGGTGAGCAAGATCAGTATAATTCATATTTCAAATAAAAGCTGGTTAATAATAACCTTGAGAGGATACAAGAAAACATTCTTTTTTTTCCTTTTATGAAAGGAAGAATTTCTCACTCTAAAAATATTTGAAGGGATTCATACCTTTGAGTCTTTAGCTAATTTTCCAGCATTTATAATAGACTATTCTGCTTTCCTTTCCGACAGCTAGATTTATGCTAATCTAGTAATTTTTTAATTTCAGAAAGGAAACAATTTAAAGATGATGCAGTAAGAGCAAAAAAGACAAAATGACTTCCATCTCTATAATAAAGTATTGACAAGATAATAGATGTTTAACTTCTGAGCTAAAATAAAAATAACTGTATTCAGCATACTTAGAACATCCAACTTTAGTGAAATTTGGATAATATGTTGCAAATATGCTTTCCACAAAAATAAAATAGCTTTTATGTTTTAAAGTATAAAAAACTAAAGAATATGAAATAGATTCTACACTTTCTAATCTTATCTCTTCTAAATGATCTTTTCTTTTTATTTGAGTCTCTAAAACTCTGAGATATCATTAGCAGTATTTAAAAGTGCTTCAAATTATCCTACTAAATTGAGAAGCTATTGCTTAGTAGAAGAATCTAGATAAATATAGTTTTAAAAGGAATTTAGGAAATAAAATAATGCTAAGGATTCCTATTAGATTATATCCTTCTTTTTATAAGTTAAATCTAAAAATAATTTAAGTATTTTTAATCTTTAAACCATATTAGAGCTTCATGCTAATAATTCTATTAAGTGGCTAAATAAAAAATTGCATAAGTTTAGATTTATAGTAATTGATTATTAAATTCATAAAAATACAGATATCAATAGTTAAGAGTTTATTTAGTTTAGAATATTTCCTAACTTTAAATAAGTTTCTGAGATATAATTATAACACTAATATAATCATAATATAACTAGGAATCAAATTTAAAGCTATTAAGAAACATTTCTACTTACCACTACGGATGAGGGATAAGTCGAAGAAGGAAGCAACAGAAAGGATAAGTCTACCAATTCCTATGGACTAACCCCCAGAAACGAATTAACTTAAATTTGAAATGCTACAGCACTAAGAATAAATTTTAAAGCCAAAAGTATCACGTTTTTATTGAGCTCTTGAACTCACGAAACATTTCTATCTCCATTTTTTATTCGATTTGTCAGAATATATTTTATCAATCTTCAGTGTTTATAGATTTCTTTTCTGTCTTTCGTCATATTTATTCTTGCCCTTGTCTGTTTTTTTTATGAACAATCCTTCAGACCTTGAAAAGCATAACATTTTCTCTACAGGTGTCGTTTATTTTTACAACATAGCATTATTTTCTAATTGTTAATTCACAATTCATAAACTTCTGTATTTTTAGTCCTTCAATGTCCATGTTATGGTTTATTAAATTTTGTTAGCTTTATTGCTTTTCTTACTCTGAAAAATGTTTAAAATCTGGTGACTTTGGTGTACAATATTCTATACTTAGGATTATATCTGTCTAAGGTATTCTGATTAGTAGGTGCATGAAGCATAAAGTTCCCTCTTGTAATTAAGCATTGTGACTACATAATTTGTTTATAATTGAGTATTTTAAGAATTGAATAAATGTAAAATTGTATAAAGTTAAATTAATTATAATTATAGAACAATAAATTTAAATTACTAGCTTAACTAAAATAAAAAGCTAAGAAGCTAAGTAAATAATTAATAAACTACTTAAATAAATCAAAATTCATTCATTTTAGAAATTTTTAATTCTTTATGTCCTAAAATTTACCAGTCGTGTGTTCTCCTTCTTGCCACACTAATACTTGGTATTTCTAACGTTATATAAGAACTAGATTGAAATAAATAAGCATCTTAACTCTTAGTATTAAGAAACAAATTTTAGTTGAATATTGGCTGTACTTAAAGAAATTTAAAATGTCTAGTACTTGAAAAAAAGAAGCTGAGATTAAGATAAAGAATCATATGAGAAAGAGATTTTTTGATAAATTGTATTAATAAACAAAAGCATAGAAATATAATAATATTTATAGTATTTATTAATTTATAGTTATCATTTATGTAAGCAAGCTTCTCTTATTAAGACTAAAAGAGATTTTATTCATCTAAGAAATTAATTTTGGTTTCCTTTTATGGTGATATAAATGTAAAGGATATATCTTTAAATAAGCAAACATTAATTTTATTATATATATGTAGCAAAGGATTTATGATATAATCACAATCAAATAATTACATTTCTTACCTTTAGTTGAATAATAACTAATTTCTCTAAAGAGGAAATATAATGATTCTTTTAAAAGTGTATTAGTATTTTATAAGCTAGCTAAATAAGTATCATAAGACTTTTAGTTATATTAATTTAATCAAAAAAGGATAAATCAGATAACTCAGAGTTAATCAATATTTAGACTTAACTCTTTTTAATTTATACCTATACATTATAGAAACATTTCTTCAATCCTATAAAGAACTATCGCAGCTTTTAAGATAATTGAGAAATATGTTAATTTTATTTTTAGTAGTAGATTATGAAGCTAAATATAGAGAATAAGCTATAAAGAATATTAAAGGGAGAACATTTTATAAAGCATCAAGCTTATTTCCAAATATCAGTCTTAATAATCATTATTACTATACCTTACTCAGTTCACTATTTTAAAGTTTAAAAGAAAAGCTAGAATATTGATTGAATAAGTCTCTTTCTAACTTACTAAGTTTAAATCCATAAAATGTTAAATTGTACTCACAAATAAAGGAATGATAATTGTTTTTGCTTTTCGTAATAACGAACAATATAAGCAAATTTAGTTTCGTTTAGCAATTTCCTTTTTTAACATTCACTCAACTAAATAAGTATAATTAAATGAAATCATCATCTATATTAAAGCAAGAGAGATTACAATCTTTTAAAAAGAGCTTTAATAAATATAAATAAATTCATAGACATATAATTAGGTTTAATTTTTATTTATGTCTTCAAGCATATATGACATTCTAAACTTTTAGTTAAAGTTAAATAAACTATTTTAGTGAAAAATGTAGAACTAAATAAAGTTAGGCTAATAAGGAATCTTTTTAAAACCAAAATTTAGCAGTAGTCAATGTATATAACTATTTTATATTTTTATAATTTAATTATCATTACAGAAGCCAAGCAATTTTAAAAGCTTCTTAAAGTGATATATCTTTTTAAAAGAATCTCATTCTGCCCTTTACGAAATATTATAATTTTATAGTAAAGGAGAAATCTATAAAACATATAAAAGCATAATCTAAAAAATACACTAAGGAACTCTAGAAGCTTTAATATAAAGTTAAGGTTTTAAATTAAATTATTGATAAATAGGGTAATAAAAGAATAAATATAGTAATTATTAATCTTTATTATCTAACTAAGTCTATTTAATAAAAAGTTTAATGTGTATTGATAAGAAATTTTTCAAAGTTTGGCTAAACTCTTCTGCTAATATAAATTGCTGCAATTATTTAAAATAAAGAAGCAAAAATTTGGTATTTTTGCTTCTTAAAAAAGAATAAAAATGTATGAAATAGTAAAATAATAAAAAAGTGGTATTTTTAGATTGTTTTATTAGGATAACTAAGCAATAGACTTTTTTATAATTAGTTTTATAATTATAAATGAAAGAGACATAGTTGTATCTTTTTATTTTGCAACCAATTAAAAGCATATAAAAGAAGTATATCTTATGGGTTTATTTAAGATAAATATCCAAAGACATGAATAGCGTATATGAATATTAAGATTTAGAATCTATATTGTTAAATGATAATGATCTGCATTTAGAGATATTCCATATTATAATAGAACCTAATTATCTTAGCTAAATTAAATAGAAATTAGTTTAACTTATAAAACAGAGTATATCTCTAAGGCTTTTAGTCAAACTTATTACTTAAATCAACTATTTAAACCAGAAACTTTAAGCATTTAAACCAAACTAAATTCTCAAAAAGGTACCAAAATTGATAGGAATAAATAGTAGTTTCCATTTCACAAAAATAGAAACATTTCAAATCGTATAAAAAAAGAGGGATACAATGAAAAATAGAAATAGTTAAAAGAGAATACCAACAAGATTCTATATAAAAGCTAATAAATCTTAATATCTATTAATTCTTACTAATCTGATTTAATACTCTTTAAATAAAATTCATACAACTAAAAAGAGATATGAAGCTTATTTAGTTAACTAAAAAATACTTGAACACTTTTAAAGGAAGCAGTTATATTTAATTTTCTCTTTAAAGAAAATAACAAAAGTATTGTTAAACTAAAAGTTTAATAATTTACTTTATTGAGTTATGATTATATAAAAATTGCTTTTTTCACATATAATAAAATTATAAAATGTGTTTGCAATGTTTAAAGATATATCATTCCATTTTATATAAAAATTAGAATGTAATAAAGATTTAGTTCTTAATCAATAGATTCTCATTTAGTATTAAAAAGAGGAATTTGCTTAAAAAATGAACAATAATAGAAATGATAAAGACATTAAGTATTTGGTATTTTACCTTAAGCAATAGCCTTTACATCGAGCTGTAGTAATTTGCTAGTTTCGCTTAATGAAAATTCTTGGTATTAATTAGCTTAAAATAAATGATAATTATAAAATACCTAGCTATCAATGGTTTTATAAGGGCTAATTTAAATTGATAATTCATTTATTTTAGATAGCCACCTGCTTTAGAATAGTTAGAATTATAAAATAATAGTTATATTTGTTATTTAAAATCTGGTACTATAAGCTTTCTAGAGCTACAATATATTTTCTTGTTACGTAATAAAGATTCATATCAATATATAATACATGACTGGGTTATTAAGCCATTATTTATTTAAATTTAATTTATGAAGTCTAACTAGCTGTTTTTCCAAACAGTGGATTAAAGCATTTAATTAGGATGGTTATTATAATATTTCATCCTTACATCTTTTCAATATGCTAATTAAAGAAATAATAAAAGGTCTAGAAAATAAAGAATAAATAAAGGATAAACAAATAGCTTTTTAATTGCTCTATTTTAAACTATCTAGGAATCATTTTATTTTCCTAAAAGTTATTAAGTTTATCCACAAGCAAATATCATATTTACTCAATTACTTTAAAGCTTCCTTTATATTCCTATAATTTTTAGCAAAAATAGTAGAATTATATAGTTGATATAGTTAACTAATATGATTGTTATCTTTATTTTTGCTTAAGATCTATAATAAAACTTAGCTAGAAATGTTTTTAAACTTAGCTTTTTTAATATCATTTAACTTTATTAAAAGATTAAATCTAGTTAATCAAATAGAATTATTTTTACACCTTATATCTAAGAACATTTCTATTGCTATAGAAAATAATCCATTTCTTTCCAATCAAAGATCAATCCTTCTCCTATACAGTCATATGCCTATATCCAATCTTCATTTATAAATAGTTTACCTTTCTATAATTAACTAACAATTATTTAATTTAAATTGAATACTTTAAAAGAGATAATCCGTAAAGATTACGAAATATAAAGCTTCTGTAAAAAATTAGCGAACAAGTTTTATATGCTTATGATATAGTTATTTTAATAAAACTATTCTATTAAAAAAGCAACTAATAAAGTCTTTAAAAATAGTTAATTTAAATTTATTATTAAACTAAAGAAAAATAACTAATTAACTTAATAGACTTTTATTAATATTCAGCTTAATTTAAATAAAACAACTAACTATTTTAAATTATATTTATATAAAAATCATTATTTTTATATAATAATGCAAGAAACACTAAATCACTTATCACTGGAAAAATTGTAGCCTCAACACTTACCCATGATTTAGATTCTCAAATCACTACAATCACTTCCTGATTCAATTGGATAAGGAACATTTACAAAGGAGGTTAGTAAAAGCGTTTAGGACTCGTCAAAACAAAATATTAACTGGAGTAATGAAGAAGATTAGTATCTGCTAGAGAAAATTTAAAATAAATTCACAAATAATTAAAAAGTATCGTGGAAGAGTTTATCTAGCTAACTAAACAGTTAGTATCACGCAGGTAACAGTGTACGAGATAGGTTGAAAACCAGATAAAGATATTACAATTGTTTAGATCCAAATCTTAAGAAAGGTAAATGGACTGAAGCTGAAGACTCATTCATCGTGTTAAAAAAGTCTTAAGGACTATAGTGGTGTAAAATAAAGTCATACATACAAGGAAGAAATGATCATCAAGTTAAAAATAGATTCTACTTTCTATTGAAGTAGTTTTCGAAAAATGATGCATACTGTGTTAAAATTTTCACAAGTCAATTGAATGTAACTAATTTCGGTGATTATATTTAAACCTATTTACAAAATGAAACAAATGATAAACTTAATTAAATAATGAAATAGTGTGAAAAAAGAAAATCTCAAAATACCTGTGAAAGCAAATAAACGAGTATCTAAGTGCCTCCGTTTGTTTAAGTATATCCGCAAGTAGTTACTTAAGAACATAAGTCAGCATTCGTTGCTTACAATCATGTATATTCGTAATAAACTGCTCTTAACCTGAATTAATAGAAGTTACCAAGTTTTAATAGTATAGCACAATCCCAAGGATTCAGTAGTGTTTAACTTAATCAAGTTGAATGTAATTAAATTGGACAATGTAATAACATAAATTTGGATAGAAGTTGGAGTTATGTTTGTTGAAGTATTAGTTATAAAATAGATATTTAATTATAATATTTTTATTTAAAATAGAAACTTATAAAGTTAATTTTATAATTCTTATGTTTTAATCCTTTGCTATAGTAATAGTGATATTTAATTCGAAGAAAGGCAAATACACTCAGCTTTAATGAAGTAATAGAAATAAAATTTATTGGATCAATTACTTTGAATAAATATAGTAATGTTAGCCATTTCTGAATAACCTTAAATATGCTAACTACCTTTCTGCATTCTTTTTGCTTGATTCCTCCTTTAGCTGAATAGTTATTCTTGAGTTTCTTGTATCGAATCCAAACTGAGAGAAGTTATTGTTCTTCTTGTTTAATAAAGAAGCTATGAAATATTTTCAATTATTCATAGCTACCAGCTTTACAGGCCAACAATGAAAAATCATAAAAGCGATCAAGTTATGAAATGCCTCTGAAGCATGTTTTGAGGAATCAATGATAATATTTTGGTATAATTCTTAAAATCCTCGTAAGACTTCTATTTAGCTCAACTAATCTAAAGAGAATATTAAATATGGATCTTCTAATTTTAGATCTTCATTAAGCAAAAATTCCATCACAACAGAAATTAAGAGCACTTTGAAATATTTTTTCGAACTCTCTACATCATCAGAGAAAAATATTTTCACGTTGCTTCCCTATTACCCTATATATCCTTCCTCTCAAATTTAATTAGTACAGGCTTGTCAAAATCCTTGCTTTTGTATGTAGTATTTTTATATCCAAGTTGCCTAATCCTTTAGATAAATCTCTATAAAAAATAGTTAATTTAAAACTCTTAAGAAGTCTAGTATTTTGGCTTTAGCACCAACTATTGTAAGCTAGACTTTTCTTGTTAATGACTATAAATTTGCATATGTGCTGTATTTCAATTGCTTTAATACTTTTAATCCTTTTTATCTCTTTTGTATGACGAAATACTCCTAATTCTTTATTAGGTGGCATATAAAATTATATCATCTTAATAATTTCGAACTTGAATTGATAAATGGTCTCTTTTTAATTGCTTAAAACTTGCTGTTTTAACTTTATCGTTCTAATATTCAGAATAGACTCTAAGACTTAAAGATACATCTTAAAAGCTAAAAATACAGAACTTCAGTTATCTCCTTATACTGTCTTTTAGTATTAAATCCAGAAGATTCGTTAGGTTTTCAATCTTCTCTTAATTTAATTATCCTTATGAATGAAAAAAACTGTGTAATTTAAAAATGGCTTGGATGCACTAAATTTTCAAAGTAATGTTTGACTATTTTTCTGATTTTTGGTTGAAAGTGTTAAAGAATGCCTGCAGTATAATATACGGCGAATATAAATCTACAGCATTGTATTAATTCTCCTGTTATTCTACTTTCTTAATATTATGTTTCATTCGCTCCTTTAAATGTAAGTATGAAGTGACTTATTAGTTGATTTTCTCGTAGTTATTTCTCTATTTCTAATCTCTACTTTAAAGAAGATACTCTAGGCTTATATTTACTAAGTTATCTTTAGGTTTAAAAAGGTTCTTAGTAATTAGTTGAAATAGATAAGTGATTTATTTAATTTAAAAGGCTTAAATTTAAATTATCAAGGTTAAGATGTAAATATCAAAGTTAGTTCTTCACCTTTAATTCTATTGCTTCCTTCTTTTCTTGAAAGCTTGTTTCATCCAAATCTTTAAGTTTAAGATTACTTAACATTTAGCTTTGGTCATTTTAACTCCTTGATTGAAATAATCTCTCAGAAGTCTATAAGGAC
>CAMPDV010001861.1:0-89586 GCA_946699065.1 Loxodes magnus | reverse complement strand
TGCATAGTTTTGTTTTCTAATCCATTCACTAAATGTAATATTGATATTGAGGAAAATCTTAATATTTATTTTTCTTTTTCTTTATGTGTATAATTCTTTGGAGTCTTTCGAGATTTCTGCATAGTTTTGTTTTCTAATCCATTCACTAAATGTAATATTGATATTGAGGAAAATCTTAATATTTATTTTTCTTTTTCTTTATGTGTATAATTCTTTGGAGTCTTTCGAGATTTCTGCATAGTTTTGTTTTCTAATCCATTCACTAAATGTAATATTGATATTGAGGAAAATCTTAATATTTATTTTTCTTTTTCTTTATGTGTATAATTCTTTGGAGTCTTTCGAGATTTCTGCATAGTTTTGTTTTCTAATCCATTCACTAAATGTAATATTGATATTGAGGAAAATCTTAATATTTATTTTTCTTTTTCTTTATGTGTATAATTCTTTGGAGTCTTTCGAGATTTCTGCATAGTTTTGTTTTCTAATCCATTCACTAAATGTAATATTGATATTGAGGAAAATCTTAATATTTATTTTTCTTTTTCTTTATGTGTATAATTCTTTGGAGTCTTTCGAGATTTCTGCATAGTTTTGTTTTCTAATCCATTCACTAAATGTAATATTGATATTGAGGAAAATCTTAATATTTATTTTTCTTTTTCTTTATGTGTATAATTCTTTGGAGTCTTTCGAGATTTCTGCATAGTTTTGTTTTCTAATCCATTCACTAAATGTAATATTGATATTGAGGAAAATCTTAATATTTATTTTTCTTTTTCTTTATGTGTATAATTCTTTGGAGTCTTTCGAGATTTCTGCATAGTTTTGTTTTCTAATCCATTCACTAAATGTAATATTGATATTGAGGAAAATCTTAATATTTATTTTTCTTTTTCTTTATGTGTATAATTCTTTGGAGTCTTTCGAGATTTCTGCATAGTTTTGTTTTCTAATCCATTCACTAAATGTAATATTGATATTGAGGAAAATCTTAATATTTATTTTCTTTTTCTTTATGTGTATAATTCTTTGGAGTCTTTCGAGATTTCTGCATAGTTTTGTTTTCTAATCCATTCACTAAATGTAATATTGATATTGAGGAAAATCTTAATATTTATTTTTCTTTTTCTTTATGTGTATCGATTCTTTGGAGTCTTTCGAGATTTCTGCATAGTTTTGTTTTCTAATCCATTCACTAAATGTAATATTGATATTGAGGAAAATCTTAATATTTATTTTTCTTTTTCTTTATGTGTATAATTCTTTGGAGTCTTTCGAGATTTCTGCATAGTTTTGTTTTCTAATCCATTCACTAAATGTAATATTGATATTGAGGAAAATCTTAATATTTATTTTTCTTTTTCTTTATGTGTATAATTCTTTGGAGTCTTTCGAGATTTCTGCATAGTTTTGTTTTCTAATCCATTCACTAAATGTAATATTGATAGTGTATTTTTGGAGTCTGAGATTTCTGCATAGTTTTGTTTTCTAATCCATTCACTAAATGTAATATTGATATTGAGGAAAATCTTAATATTTATTTTTCTTTTTCTTTATGTGTATAATTCTTTGGAGTCTTTCGAGATTTCTGCATAGTTTTGTTTTCTAATCCATTCACTAAATGTAATATTGATATTGAGGAAAATCTTAATATTTATTTTTCTTTTTCTTTATGTGTATCGATCTTTGGAGTCTTTCGAGATTTCTGCATAGTTTTGTTTTCTAATCCATTCACTAAATGTAATATTGATATTGAGGAAAATCTTAATATTTATTTTTCTTTTTCTTTATGTGTATAATTCTTTGGAGTCTTTCGAGATTTCTGCATAGTTTTGTTTTCTAATCCATTCACTAAATGTAATATTGATATTGAGGAAAATCTTAATATTTATTTTTCTTTTTCTTTATGTGTATAATTCTTTGGAGTCTTTCGAGATTTCTGCATAGTTTTGTTTTCTAATCCATTCACTAAATGTAATATTGATATTGAGGAAAATCTTAATATTTATTTTTCTTTTTCTTTATGTGTATAATTCTTTGGAGTCTTTCGAGATTTCTGCATAGTTTTGTTTTCTAATCCATTCACTAAATGTAATATTGATATTGAGGAAAATCTTAATATTTATTTTTCTTTTTCTTTATGTGTATAATTCTTTGGAGTCTTTCGAGATTTCTGCATAGTTTTGTTTTCTAATCCATTCACTAAATGTAATATTGATATTGAGGAAAATCTTAATATTTATTTTTCTTTTTCTTTATGTGTATAATTCTTTGGAGTCTTTCGAGATTTCTGCATAGTTTTGTTTTCTAATCCATTCACTAAATGTAATATTGATATTGAGGAAAATCTTAATATTTATTTTTCTTTTTCTTTATGTGTATAATTCTTTGGAGTCTTTCGAGATTTCTGCATAGTTTTGTTTTCTAATCCATTCACTAAATGTAATATTGATATTGAGGAAAATCTTAATATTTATTTTTCTTTTTCTTTATGTGTATAATTCTTTGGAGTCTTTCGAGATTTCTGCATAGTTTTGTTTTCTAATCCATTCACTAAATGTAATATTGATATTGAGGAAAATCTTAATATTTATTTTCTTTTTCTTTATGTGTATAATTCTTTGGAGTCTTTCGAGATTTCTGCATAGTTTTGTTTTCTAATCCATTCACTAAATGTAATATTGATATTGAGGAAAATCTTAATATTTATTTTTCTTTTTCTTTATGTGTATAATTCTTTGGAGTCTTTCGAGATTTCTGCATAGTTTTGTTTTCTAATCCATTCACTAAATGTAATATTGATATTGAGGAAAATCTTAATATTTATTTTTCTTTTTCTTTATGTGTATAATTCTTTGGAGTCTTTCGAGATTTCTGCATAGTTTTGTTTTCTAATCCATTCACTAAATGTAATATTGATATTGAGGAAAATCTTAATATTTATTTTTCTTTTTCTTTATGTGTATCCAATTCTTTGGAGTCTTTCGAGATTTCTGCATAGTTTTGTTTTCTAATCCATTCACTAAATGTAATATTGATATTGAGGAAAATCTTAATATTTATTTTTCTTTTTCTTTATGTGTATAATTCTTTGGAGTCTTTCGAGATTTCTGCATAGTTTTGTTTTCTAATCCATTCACTAAATGTAATATTGATATTGAGGAAAATCTTAATATTTATTTTTCTTTTTCTTTATGTGTATAATTCTTTGGAGTCTTTCGAGATTTCTGCATAGTTTTGTTTTCTAATCCATTCACTAAATGTAATATTGATATTGAGGAAAATCTTAATATTTATTTTTCTTTTTCTTTATGTGTATCGATCTTTGGAGTCTTTCGAGATTTCTGCATAGTTTTGTTTTCTAATCCATTCACTAAATGTAATATTGATATTGAGGAAAATCTTA
Source organism: Loxodes magnus (assembly GCA_946699065.1). Lineage (NCBI taxonomy): Eukaryota > Ciliophora > Karyorelictea > Loxodida > Loxodidae > Loxodes > Loxodes magnus. Next base: position 86,177 of record CAMPDV010001861.1, on the reverse strand, counting down.
ATATTTATTTTTCTTTTTCTTTATGTGTATAATTCTTTGGAGTCTTTCGAGATTTCTGCATAGTTTTGTTTTCTAATCCATTCACTAAATGTAATATTGATATTGAGGAAAATCTTAATATTTATTTTTCTTTTTCTTTATGTGTATAATTCTTTGGAGTCTTTCGAGATTTCTGCATAGTTTTGTTTTCTAATCCATTCACTAAATGTAATATTGATATTGAGGAAAATCTTAATATTTATTTTTCTTTTTCTTTATGTGTATAATTCTCTTTGGAGTCTTTCGAGATTTCTGCATAGTTTTGTTTTCTAATCCATTCACTAAATGTAATATTGATATTGAGGAAAATCTTAATATTTATTTTTCTTTTTCTTTATGTGTATAATTCTTTGGAGTCTTTCGAGATTTCTGCATAGTTTTGTTTTCTAATCCATTCACTAAATGTAATATTGATATTGAGGAAAATCTTAATATTTATTTTTCTTTTTCTTTATGTGTATAATTCTTTGGAGTCTTTCGAGATTTCTGCATAGTTTTGTTTTCTAATCCATTCACTAAATGTAATATTGATATTGAGGAAAATCTTAATATTTATTTTTCTTTTTCTTTATGTGTATAATTCTTTGGAGTCTTTCGAGATTTCTGCATAGTTTTGTTTTCTAATCCATTCACTAAATGTAATATTGATATTGAGGAAAATCTTAATATTTATTTTTCTTTTTCTTTATGTGTATAATTCTTTGGAGTCTTTCGAGATTTCTGCATAGTTTTGTTTTCTAATCCATTCACTAAATGTAATATTGATATTGAGGAAAATCTTAATATTTATTTTTCTTTTTCTTTATGTGTATAATTCTTTGGAGTCTTTCGAGATTTCTGCATAGTTTTGTTTTCTAATCCATTCACTAAATGTAATATTGATATTGAGGAAAATCTTAATATTTATTTTTCTTTTTCTTTATGTGTATAATTCTTTGGAGTCTTTCGAGATTTCTGCATAGTTTTGTTTTCTAATCCATTCACTAAATGTAATATTGATATTGAGGAAAATCTTAATATTTATTTTTCTTTTTCTTTATGTGTATAATTCTTTGGAGTCTTTCGAGATTTCTGCATAGTTTTGTTTTCTAATCCATTCACTAAATGTAATATTGATATTGAGGAAAATCTTAATATTTATTTTTCTTTTTCTTTATGTGTATAATTCTTTGGAGTCTTTCGAGATTTCTGCATAGTTTTGTTTTCTAATCCATTCACTAAATGTAATATTGATATTGAGGAAAATCTTAATATTTATTTTTCTTTTTCTTTATGTGTATAATTCTTTGGAGTCTTTCGAGATTTCTGCATAGTTTTGTTTTCTAATCCATTCACTAAATGTAATATTGATATTGAGGAAAATCTTAATATTTATTTTTCTTTTTCTTTATGTGTATAATTCTTTGGAGTCTTTCGAGATTTCTGCATAGTTTTGTTTTCTAATCCATTCACTAAATGTAATATTGATATTGAGGAAAATCTTAATATTTATTTTTCTTTTTCTTTATGTGTATCGATTCTTTGGAGTCTTTCGAGATTTCTGCATAGTTTTGTTTTCTAATCCATTCACTAAATGTAATATTGATATTGAGGAAAATCTTAATATTTATTTTTCTTTTTCTTTATGTGTATAATTCTTTGGAGTCTTTCGAGATTTCTGCATAGTTTTGTTTTCTAATCCATTCACTAAATGTAATATTGATATTGAGGAAAATCTTAATATTTATTTTTCTTTTTCTTTATGTGTATAATTCTTTGGAGTCTTTCGAGATTTCTGCATAGTTTTGTTTTCTAATCCATTCACTAAATGTAATATTGATATTGAGGAAAATCTTAATATTTATTTTTCTTTTTCTTTATGTGTATAATTCTTTGGAGTCTTTCGAGATTTCTGCATAGTTTTGTTTTCTAATCCATTCACTAAATGTAATATTGATATTGAGGAAAATCTTAATATTTATTTTTCTTTTTCTTTATGTGTATAATTCTTTGGAGTCTTTCGAGATTTCTGCATAGTTTTGTTTTCTAATCCATTCACTAAATGTAATATTGATATTGAGGAAAATCTTAATATTTATTTTTCTTTTTCTTTATGTGTATAATTCTTTGGAGTCTTTCGAGATTTCTGCATAGTTTTGTTTTCTAATCCATTCACTAAATGTAATATTGATATTGAGGAAAATCTTAATATTTATTTTTCTTTTTCTTTATGTGTATAATTCTTTGGAGTCTTTCGAGATTTCTGCATAGTTTTGTTTTCTAATCCATTCACTAAATGTAATATTGATATTGAGGAAAATCTTAATATTTATTTTTCTTTTTCTTTATGTGTATAATTCTTTGGAGTCTTTCGAGATTTCTGCATAGTTTTGTTTTCTAATCCATTCACTAAATGTAATATTGATATTGAGGAAAATCTTAATATTTATTTTTCTTTTTCTTTATGTGTATAATTCTTTGGAGTCTTTCGAGATTTCTGCATAGTTTTGTTTTCTAATCCATTCACTAAATGTAATATTGATATTGAGGAAAATCTTAATATTTATTTTTCTTTTTCTTTATGTGTATAATTCTTTGGAGTCTTTCGAGATTTCTGCATAGTTTTGTTTTCTAATCCATTCACTAAATGTAATATTGATATTGAGGAAAATCTTAATATTTATTTTTCTTTTTCTTTATGTGTATAATTCTTTGGAGTCTTTCGAGATTTCTGCATAGTTTTGTTTTCTAATCCATTCACTAAATGTAATATTGATATTGAGGAAAATCTTAATATTTATTTTTCTTTTTCTTTATGTGTATAATTCTTTGGAGTCTTTCGAGATTTCTGCATAGTTTTGTTTTCTAATCCATTCACTAAATGTAATATTGATATTGAGGAAAATCTTAATATTTATTTTTCTTTTTCTTTATGTGTATAATTCTTTGGAGTCTTTCGAGATTTCTGCATAGTTTTGTTTTCTAATCCATTCACTAAATGTAATATTGATATTGAGGAAAATCTTAATATTTATTTTTCTTTTTCTTTATGTGTATAATTCTTTGGAGTCTTTCGAGATTTCTGCATAGTTTTGTTTTCTAATCCATTCACTAAATGTAATATTGATATTGAGGAAAATCTTAATATTTATTTTTCTTTTTCTTTATGTGTATAATTCTTTGGAGTCTTTCGAGATTTCTGCATAGTTTTGTTTTCTAATCCATTCACTAAATGTAATATTGATATTGAGGAAAATCTTAATATTTATTTTTCTTTTTCTTTATGTGTATAATTCGATCTTTGGAGTCTTTCGAGATTTCTGCATAGTTTTGTTTTCTAATCCATTCACTAAATGTAATATTGATATTGAGGAAAATCTTAATATTTATTTTTCTTTTTCTTTATGTGTATAATTCTTTGGAGTCTTTCGAGATTTCTGCATAGTTTTGTTTTCTAATCCATTCACTAAATGTAATATTGATATTGAGGAAAATCTTAATATTTATTTTTCTTTTTCTTTATGTGTATAATTCTTTGGAGTCTTTCGAGATTTCTGCATAGTTTTGTTTTCTAATCCATTCACTAAATGTAATATTGATATTGAGGAAAATCTTAATATTTATTTTTCTTTTTCTTTATGTGTATAATTCTTTGGAGTCTTTCGAGATTTCTGCATAGTTTTGTTTTCTAATCCATTCACTAAATGTAATATTGATATTGAGGAAAATCTTAATATTTATTTTTCTTTTTCTTTATGTGTATAATTCTTTGGAGTCTTTCGAGATTTCTGCATAGTTTTGTTTTCTAATCCATTCACTAAATGTAATATTGATATTGAGGAAAATCTTAATATTTATTTTTCTTTTTCTTTATGTGTATAATTCTTTGGAGTCTTTCGAGATTTCTGCATAGTTTTGTTTTCTAATCCATTCACTAAATGTAATATTGATATTGAGGAAAATCTTAATATTTATTTTTCTTTTTCTTTATGTGTATAATTCTTTGGAGTCTTTCGAGATTTCTGCATAGTTTTGTTTTCTAATCCATTCACTAAATGTAATATTGATATTGAGGAAAATCTTAATATTTATTTTTCTTTTTCTTTATGTGTATAATTCTTTGGAGTCTTTCGAGATTTCTGCATAGTTTTGTTTTCTAATCCATTCACTAAATGTAATATTGATATTGAGGAAAATCTTAATATTTATTTTTCTTTTTCTTTATGTGTATAATTCTTTGGAGTCTTTCGAGATTTCTGCATAGTTTTGTTTTCTAATCCATTCACTAAATGTAATATTGATATTGAGGAAAATCTTAATATTTATTTTTCTTTTTCTTTATGTGTATAATTCTTTGGAGTCTTTCGAGATTTCTGCATAGTTTTGTTTTCTAATCCATTCACTAAATGTAATATTGATATTGAGGAAAATCTTAATATTTATTTTTCTTTTTCTTTATGTGTATCGATCTTTGGAGTCTTTCGAGATTTCTGCATAGTTTTGTTTTCTAATCCATTCACTAAATGTAATATTGATATTGAGGAAAATCTTAATATTTATTTTTCTTTTTCTTTATGTGTATAATTCTTTGGAGTCTTTCGAGATTTCTGCATAGTTTTGTTTTCTAATCCATTCACTAAATGTAATATTGATATTGAGGAAAATCTTAATATTTATTTTTCTTTTTCTTTATGTGTATAATTCTTTGGAGTCTTTCGAGATTTCTGCATAGTTTTGTTTTCTAATCCATTCACTAAATGTAATATTGATATTGAGGAAAATCTTAATATTTATTTTTCTTTTTCTTTATGTGTATAATTCTTTGGAGTCTTTCGAGATTTCTGCATAGTTTTGTTTTCTAATCCATTCACTAAATGTAATATTGATATTGAGGAAAATCTTAATATTTATTTTTCTTTTTCTTTATGTGTATAATCTTTGGAGTCTTTCGAGATTTCTGCATAGTTTTGTTTTCTAATCCATTCACTAAATGTAATATTGATATTGAGGAAAATCTTAATATTTATTTTTCTTTTTCTTTATGTGTATAATTCTTTGGAGTCTTTCGAGATTTCTGCATAGTTTTGTTTTCTAATCCATTCACTAAATGTAATATTGATATTGAGGAAAATCTTAATATTTATTTTTCTTTTTCTTTATGTGTATAATTCTTTGGAGTCTTTCGAGATTTCTGCATAGTTTTGTTTTCTAATCCATTCACTAAATGTAATATTGATATTGAGGAAAATCTTAATATTTATTTTTCTTTTTCTTTATGTGTATAATTCTTTGGAGTCTTTCGAGATTTCTGCATAGTTTTGTTTTCTAATCCATTCACTAAATGTAATATTGATATTGAGGAAAATCTTAATATTTATTTTTCTTTTTCTTTATGTGTATAATTCTTTGGAGTCTTTCGAGATTTCTGCATAGTTTTGTTTTCTAATCCATTCACTAAATGTAATATTGATATTGAGGAAAATCTTAATATTTATTTTTCTTTTTCTTTATGTGTATCGATCTTTGGAGTCTTTCGAGATTTCTGCATAGTTTTGTTTTCTAATCCATTCACTAAATGTAATATTGATATTGAGGAAAATCTTAATATTTATTTTTCTTTTTCTTTATGTGTATAATTCTTTGGAGTCTTTCGAGATTTCTGCATAGTTTTGTTTTCTAATCCATTCACTAAATGTAATATTGATATTGAGGAAAATCTTAATATTTATTTTTCTTTTTCTTTATGTGTATAATTCTTTGGAGTCTTTCGAGATTTCTGCATAGTTTTGTTTTCTAATCCATTCACTAAATGTAATATTGATATTGAGGAAAATCTTAATATTTATTTTTCTTTTTCTTTATGTGTATCGATCTTTGGAGTCTTTCGAGATTTCTGCATAGTTTTGTTTTCTAATCCATTCACTAAATGTAATATTGATATTGAGGAAAATCTTAATATTTATTTTTCTTTTTCTTTATGTGTATAATTCTTTGGAGTCTTTCGAGATTTCTGCATAGTTTTGTTTTCTAATCCATTCACTAAATGTAATATTGATATTGAGGAAAATCTTAATATTTATTTTTCTTTTTCTTTATGTGTATAATTCTTTGGAGTCTTTCGAGATTTCTGCATAGTTTTGTTTTCTAATCCATTCACTAAATGTAATATTGATATTGAGGAAAATCTTAATATTTATTTTTCTTTTTCTTTATGTGTATAATTCTTTATGTGTATTTTGTTTTCTAATCCATTCTTTGGAGTCTTTCGAGATTTCTGCATAGTTTTGTTTTCTAATCCATTCACTAAATGTAATATTGATATTGAGGAAAATCTTAATATTTATTTTTCTTTTTCTTTATGTGTATAATTCTTTGGAGTCTTTCGAGATTTCTGCATAGTTTTGTTTTCTAATCCATTCACTAAATGTAATATTGATATTGAGGAAAATCTTAATATTTATTTTTCTTTTTCTTTATGTGTATAATTCTTTGGAGTCTTTCGAGATTTCTGCATAGTTTTGTTTTCTAATCCATTCACTAAATGTAATATTGATATTGAGGAAAATCTTAATATTTATTTTTCTTTTTCTTTATGTGTATAATTCTTTGGAGTCTTTCGAGATTTCTGCATAGTTTTGTTTTCTAATCCATTCACTAAATGTAATATTGATATTGAGGAAAATCTTAATATTTATTTTTCTTTTTCTTTATGTGTATAATTCTTTGGAGTCTTTCGAGATTTCTGCATAGTTTTGTTTTCTAATCCATTCACTAAATGTAATATTGATATTGAGGAAAATCTTAATATTTATTTTTCTTTTTCTTTATGTGTATAATTCTTTGGAGTCTTTCGAGATTTCTGCATAGTTTTGTTTTCTAATCCATTCACTAAATGTAATATTGATATTGAGGAAAATCTTAATATTTATTTTTCTTTTTCTTTATGTGTATAATTCTTTGGAGTCTTTCGAGATTTCTGCATAGTTTTGTTTTCTAATCCATTCACTAAATGTAATATTGATATTGAGGAAAATCTTAATATTTATTTTTCTTTTTCTTTATGTGTATAATTCTTTGGAGTCTTTCGAGATTTCTGCATAGTTTTGTTTTCTAATCCATTCACTAAATGTAATATTGATATTGAGGAAAATCTTAATATTTATTTTTCTTTTTCTTTATGTGTATAATTCTTTGGAGTCTTTCGAGATTTCTGCATAGTTTTGCATAGTTTTCTAATCCATTCACTAAATGTAATATTGATATTGAGGAAAATCTTAATATTTATTTTTCTTTTTCTTTATGTGTATAATTCTTTGGAGTCTTTCGAGATTTCTGCATAGTTTTGTTTTCTAATCCATTCACTAAATGTAATATTGATATTGAGGAAAATCTTAATATTTATTTTTCTTTTTCTTTATGTGTATAATTCTTTGGAGTCTTTCGAGATTTCTGCATAGTTTTGTTTTCTAATCCATTCACTAAATGTAATATTGATATTGAGGAAAATCTTAATATTTATTTTTCTTTTTCTTTATGTGTATCGATCTTTGGAGTCTTTCGAGATTTCTGCATAGTTTTGTTTTCTAATCCATTCACTAAATGTAATATTGATATTGAGGAAAATCTTAATATTTATTTTTCTTTTTCTTTATGTGTATAATTCTTTGGAGTCTTTCGAGATTTCTGCATAGTTTTGTTTTCTAATCCATTCACTAAATGTAATATTGATATTGAGGAAAATCTTAATATTTATTTTTCTTTTTCTTTATGTGTATAATTCTTTGGAGTCTTTCGAGATTTCTGCATAGTTTTGTTTTCTAATCCATTCACTAAATGTAATATTGATATTGAGGAAAATCTTAATATTTATTTTTCTTTTTCTTTATGTGTATCGATCTTTGGAGTCTTTCGAGATTTCTGCATAGTTTTGTTTTCTAATCCATTCACTAAATGTAATATTGATATTGAGGAAAATCTTAATATTTATTTTTCTTTTTCTTTATGTGTATAATTCTTTGGAGTCTTTCGAGATTTCTGCATAGTTTTGTTTTCTAATCCATTCACTAAATGTAATATTGATATTGAGGAAAATCTTAATATTTATTTTTCTTTTTCTTTATGTGTATAATTCTTTGGAGTCTTTCGAGATTTCTGCATAGTTTTGTTTTCTAATCCATTCACTAAATGTAATATTGATATTGAGGAAAATCTTAATATTTATTTTTCTTTTTCTTTATGTGTATAATTCTTTGGAGTCTTTCGAGATTTCTGCATAGTTTTGTTTTCTAATCCATTCACTAAATGTAATATTGATATTGAGGAAAATCTTAATATTTATTTTTCTTTTTCTTTATGTGTATAATTCTTTGGAGTCTTTCGAGATTTCTGCATAGTTTTGTTTTCTAATCCATTCACTAAATGTAATATTGATATTGAGGAAAATCTTAATATTTATTTTTCTTTTTCTTTATTCAGTCTTTCGTGTAAATAGTAATATTGTATATTGAGAGGAAAATCTTAATATTTATTTTTCTTTTTCTTTATGTGTATAATTCTTTGGAGTCTTTCGAGATTTCTGCATAGTTTTGTTTTCTAATCCATTCACTAAATGTAATATTGATATTGAGGAAAATCTTAATATTTATTTTTCTTTTTCTTTATGTGTATAATTCTTTGGAGTCTTTCGAGATTTCTGCATAGTTTTGTTTTCTAATCCATTCACTAAATGTAATATTGATATTGAGGAAAATCTTAATATTTATTTTTCTTTTTCTTTATGTGTATAATTCTTTGGAGTCTTTCGAGATTTCTGCATAGTTTTGTTTTCTAATCCATTCACTAAATGTAATATTGATATTGAGGAAAATCTTAATATTTATTTTTCTTTTTCTTTATGTGTATAATTCTTTGGAGTCTTTCGAGATTTCTGCATAGTTTTGTTTTCTAATCCATTCACTAAATGTAATATTGATATTGAGGAAAATCTTAATATTTATTTTTCTTTTTCTTTATGTGTATAATTCTTTGGAGTCTTTCGAGATTTCTGCATAGTTTTGTTTTCTAATCCATTCACTAAATGTAATATTGATATTGAGGAAAATCTTAATATTTATTTTTCTTTTTCTTTATGTGTATAATTCTTTGGTGTATAATATTGATATTGAGGAAAATCTTAATATTTATTTTTCTTTTTCTTTATGTGTATAATTCTTTGGAGTCTTTGTCTTTCGAGATTTCTGCATAGTTTTGTTTTCTAATCCATTCACTAAAATATTGATATTGAGGAAAATATATGTGTATATTGAGGAAAATCTTAATATTTATTTTTCTTTTTCTTTATGTGTATAATTTTGGAGTCTTTCGAGATTTCTGCATAGTTTTGTTTTCTAATCCATTCACTAAATGTAATATTGATATTGAGGAAAATCTTAATATTTATTTTTCTTTTTCTTTATGTGTATAATTCTTTGGAGTCTTTCGAGATTTCTGCATAGTTTTGTTTTCTAATCCATTCACTAAATGTAATATTGATATTGAGGAAAATCTTAATATTTATTTTTCTTTTTCTTTATGTGTATAATTCTTTGGAGTCTTTCGAGATTTCTGCATAGTTTTGTTTTCTAATCCATTCACTAAATGTAATATTGATATTGAGGAAAATCTTAATATTTATTTTTCTTTTTCTTTATGTGTATAATTCTTTGGAGTCTTTCGAGATTTCTGCATAGTTTTGTTTTCTAATCCATTCACTAAATGTAATATTGATATTGAGGAAAATCTTAATATTTATTTTTCTTTTTCTTTATGTGTATCGATCTTTGGAGTCTTTCGAGATTTCTGCATAGTTTTGTTTTCTAATCCATTCACTAAATGTAATATTGATATTGAGGAAAATCTTAATATTTATTTTTCTTTTTCTTTATGTGTATAATTCTTTGGAGTCTTTCGAGATTTCTGCATAGTTTTGTTTTCTAATCCATTCACTAAATGTAATATTGATATTGAGGAAAATCTTAATATTTATTTTTCTTTTTCTTTATGTGTATCGATCTTTGGAGTCTTTCGAGATTTCTGCATAGTTTTGTTTTCTAATCCATTCACTAAATGTAATATTGATATTGAGGAAAATCTTAATATTTATTTTTCTTTTTCTTTATGTGTATCGATCTTTGGAGTCTTTCGAGATTTCTGCATAGTTTTGTTTTCTAATCCATTCACTAAATGTAATATTGATATTGAGGAAAATCTTAATATTTATTTTTCTTTTTCTTTATGTGTATAATTCTTTGGAGTCTTTCGAGATTTCTGCATAGTTTTGTTTTCTAATCCATTCACTAAATGTAATATTGATATTGAGGAAAATCTTAATATTTATTTTTCTTTTTCTTTATGTGTATAATTCTTTGGAGTCTTTCGAGATTTCTGCATAGTTTTGTTTTCTAATCCATTCACTAAATGTAATATTGATATTGAGGAAAATCTTAATATTTATTTTTCTTTTTCTTTATGTGTATAATTCTTTGGAGTCTTTCGAGATTTCTGCATAGTTTTGTTTTCTAATCCATTCACTAAATGTAATATTGATATTGAGGAAAATCTTAATATTTATTTTTCTTTTTCTTTATGTGTATAATTCTTTGGAGTCTTTCGAGATTTCTGCATAGTTTTGTTTTCTAATCCATTCACTAAATGTAATATTGATATTGAGGAAAATCTTAATATTTATTTTTCTTTTTCTTTATGTGTATAATTCTTTGGAGTCTTTCGAGATTTCTGCATAGTTTTGTTTTCTAATCCATTCACTAAATGTAATATTGATATTGAGGAAAATCTTAATATTTATTTTTCTTTTTCTTTATGTGTATAATTCTTTGGAGTCTTTCGAGATTTCTGCATAGTTTTGTTTTCTAATCCATTCACTAAATGTAATATTGATATTGAGGAAAATCTTAATATTTATTTTTCTTTTTCTTTATGTGTATAATTCTTTGGAGTCTTTCGAGATTTCTGCATAGTTTTGTTTTCTAATCCATTCACTAAATGTAATATTGATATTGAGGAAAATCTTAATATTTATTTTTCTTTTTCTTTATGTGTATAATTCTTTGGAGTCTTTCGAGATTTCTGCATAGTTTTGTTTTCTAATCCATTCACTAAATGTAATATTGATATTGAGGAAAATCTTAATATTTATTTTTCTTTTTCTTTATGTGTATAATTCTTTGGAGTCTTTCGAGATTTCTGCATAGTTTTGTTTTCTAATCCATTCACTAAATGTAATATTGATATTGAGGAAAATCTTAATATTTATTTTTCTTTTTCTTTATGTGTATAATTCTTTGGAGTCTTTCGAGATTTCTGCATAGTTTTGTTTTCTAATCCATTCACTAAATGTAATATTGATATTGAGGAAAATCTTAATATTTATTTTTCTTTTTCTTTATGTGTATAATTCTTTGGAGTCTTTCGAGATTTCTGCATAGTTTTGTTTTCTAATCCATTCACTAAATGTAATATTGATATTGAGGAAAATCTTAATATTTATTTTTCTTTTTCTTTATGTGTATAATTCTTTAGTCTTTCGAGATTTCTGCATAGTTTTGTTTTCTAATCCATTCACTAAATGTAATATTGATATTGAGTCTTAATATTTATTTTTCTTTTTCTTTATGTGTATAATTCTTTGAGTCTTTCGAGATTTCTGCATAGTTTTGTTTTCTAATCCATTCACTAAATGTAATATTGATATTGAGGAAAATCTTAATATTTATTTTTCTTTTTCTTTATGTGTATAATTCTTTGGAGTCTTTCGAGATTTCTGCATAGTTTTGTTTTCTAATCCATTCACTAAATGTAATATTGATATTGAGGAAAATCTTAATATTTATTTTTCTTTTTCTTTATGTGTATAATTCTTTGGAGTCTTTCGAGATTTCTGCATAGTTTTGTTTTCTAATCCATTCACTAAATGTAATATTGATATTGAGGAAAATCTTAATATTTATTTTTCTTTTTCTTTATGTGTATAATTCTTTGGAGTCTTTCGAGATTTCTGCATAGTTTTGTTTTCTAATCCATTCACTAAATGTAATATTGATATTGAGGAAAATCTTAATATTTATTTTTCTTTTTCTTTATGTGTATAATTCTTTGGAGTCTTTCGAGATTTCTGCATAGTTTTGTTTTCTAATCCATTCACTAAATGTAATATTGATATTGAGGAAAATCTTAATATTTATTTTTCTTTTTCTTTATGTGTATAATTCTTTGGAGTCTTTCGAGATTTCTGCATAGTTTTGTTTTCTAATCCATTCACTAAATGTAATATTGATATTGAGGAAAATCTTAATATTTATTTTTCTTTTTCTTTATGTGTATAATTCTTTGGAGTCTTTCGAGATTTCTGCATAGTTTTGTTTTCTAATCCATTCACTAAATGTAATATTGATATTGAGGAAAATCTTAATATTTATTTTCTTTTTCTTTATGTGTATAATTCTTTGGAGTCTTTCGAGATTTCTGCATAGTTTTGTTTTCTAATCCATTCACTAAATGTAATATTGATATTGAGGAAAATCTTAATATTTATTTTTCTTTTTCTTTATGTGTATCGATCTTTGGAGTCTTTCGAGATTTCTGCATAGTTTTGTTTTCTAATCCATTCACTAAATGTAATATTGATATTGAGGAAAATCTTAATATTTATTTTTCTTTTTCTTTATGTGTATAATTCTTTGGAGTCTTTCGAGATTTCTGCATAGTTTTGTTTTCTAATCCATTCACTAAATGTAATATTGATATTGAGGAAAATCTTAATATTTATTTTTCTTTTTCTTTATGTGTATCGATCTTTGGAGTCTTTCGAGATTTTGCATAGTTTTGTTTTCTAATCCATTCACTAAATGTAATATTGATATTGAGGAAAATCTTAATATTTATTTTTCTTTTTCTTTATGTGTATCGATCTTTGGAGTCTTTCGAGATTTCTGCATAGTTTTGTTTTCTAATCCATTCACTAAATGTAATATTGATATTGAGGAAAATCTTAATATTTATTTTTCTTTTTCTTTATGTGTATAATTCTTTGGAGTCTTTCGAGATTTCTGCATAGTTTTGTTTTCTAATCCATTCACTAAATGTAATATTGATATTGAGGAAAATCTTAATATTTATTTTTCTTTTTCTTTATGTGTATAATTCTTTGGAGTCTTTCGAGATTTCTGCATAGTTTTGTTTTCTAATCCATTCACTAAATGTAATATTGATATTGAGGAAAATCTTAATATTTATTTTTCTTTTTCTTTATGTGTATAATTCTTTGGAGTCTTTCGAGATTTCTGCATAGTTTTGTTTTCTAATCCATTCACTAAATGTAATATTGATATTGAGGAAAATCTTAATATTTATTTTTCTTTTTCTTTATGTGTATCGATCTTTGGAGTCTTTCGAGATTTTGCATAGTTTTGTTTTCTAATCCATTCACTAAATGTAATATTGATATTGAGGAAAATCTTAATATTTATTTTTCTTTTTCTTTATGTGTATCGATCTTTGGAGTCTTTCGAGATTTCTGCATAGTTTTGTTTTCTAATCCATTCACTAAATGTAATATTGATATTGAGGAAAATCTTAATATTTATTTTTCTTTTTCTTTATGTGTATAATTCTTTGGAGTCTTTCGAGATTTCTGCATAGTTTTGTTTTCTAATCCATTCACTAAATGTAATATTGATATTGAGGAAAATCTTAATATTTATTTTTCTTTTTCTTTATGTGTATAATTCTTTGGAGTCTTTCGAGATTTCTGCATAGTTTTGTTTTCTAATCCATTCACTAAATGTAATATTGATATTGAGGAAAATCTTAATATTTATTTTCTTTTTCTTTATGTGTATAATTCTTTGGAGTCTTTCGAGATTTCTGCATAGTTTTGTTTTCTAATCCATTCACTAAATGTAATATTGATATTGAGGAAAATCTTAATATTTATTTTTCTTTTTCTTTATGTGTATAATTCTTTGGAGTCTTTCGAGATTTCTGCATAGTTTTGTTTTCTAATCCATTCACTAAATGTAATATTGATATTGAGGAAAATCTTAATATTTATTTTTCTTTTTCTTTATGTGTATAATTCTTTGGAGTCTTTCGAGATTTCTGCATAGTTTTGTTTTCTAATCCATTCACTAAATGTAATATTGATATTGAGGAAAATCTTAATATTTATTTTTCTTTTTCTTTATGTGTATCGATCTTTGGAGTCTTTCGAGATTTCTGCATAGTTTTGTTTTCTAATCCATTCACTAAATGTAATATTGATATTGAGGAAAATCTTAATATTTATTTTTCTTTTTCTTTATGTGTATAATTCTTTGGAGTCCTTCGAGATTTCTGCATAGTTTTGTTTTCTAATCCATTCACTAAATGTAATATTGATATTGAGGAAAATCTTAATATTTATTTTTCTTTTTCTTTATGTGTATAATTCTTTGGAGTCTTTCGAGATTTCTGCATAGTTTTGTTTTCTAATCCATTCACTAAATGTAATATTGATATTGAGGAAAATCTTAATATTTATTTTTCTTTTTCTTTATGTGTATAATTCTTTGGAGTCTTTCGAGATTTCTGCATAGTTTTGTTTTCTAATCCATTCACTAAATGTAATATTGATATTGAGGAAAATCTTAATATTTATTTTTCTTTTTCTTTATGTGTATAATTCTTTGGATCTTTCGAGATTTCTGCATAGTTTTGTTTTCTAATCCATTCACTAAATGTAATATTGATATTGAGGAAAATCTTAATATTTATTTTTCTTTTTGTATAATTCTTTATGTGTATAATTCTTTGGAGTCTTTCGAGATTTCTGCATAGTTTTGTTTTCTAATCCATTCACTAAATGTAATATTGATATTGAGGAAAATCTTAATATTTATTTTCTTTTTCTTTATGTGTATAATTCTTTGGAGTCTTTCGAGATTTCTGCATAGTTTTGTTTTCTAATCCATTCACTAAATGTAATATTGATATTGAGGAAAATCTTAATATTTATTTTCTTTTTCTTTATGTGTATAATTCTTTGGAGTCTTTCGAGATTTCTGCATAGTTTTGTTTTCTAATCCATTCACTAAATGTAATATTGATATTGAGGAAAATCTTAATATTTTTTTTTTTTTTTCTTTATGTGTATAATTCTTTGGAGTCTTTCGAGATTTCTGCATAGTTTTGTTTTCTAATCCATTCACTAAATGTAATATTGATATTGAGGAAAATCTTAATATTTATTTTTCTTTTTCTTTATGTGTATAATTCTTTGGAGTCTTTCGAGATTTCTGCATAGTTTTGTTTTCTAATCCATTCACTAAATGTAATATTGATATTGAGGAAAATCTTAATATTTATTTTTCTTTTTCTTTATGTGTATAATTCTTTGGAGTCTTTCGAGATTTCTGCATAGTTTTGTTTTCTAATCCCTTCACTAAATGTAATATTGATATTGAGGAAAATCTTAATATTTATTTTTCTTTTTCTTTATGTGTATAATTCTTTGGAGTCTTTCGAGATTTCTGCATAGTTTTGTTTTCTAATCCATTCACTAAATGTAATATTGATATTGAGGAAAATCTTAATATTTATTTTTCTTTTTCTTTATGTGTATAATTCTTTGGAGTCTTTCGAGATTTCTGCATAGTTTTGTTTTCTAATCCATTCACTAAATGTAATATTGATATTGAGGAAAATCTTAATATTTATTTTTCTTTTTCTTTATGTGTATCGATCTTTGGAGTCTTTCGAGATTTCTGCATAGTTTTGTTTTCTAATCCATTCACTAAATGTAATATTGATATTGAGGAAAATCTTAATATTTATTTTTCTTTTTCTTTATGTGTATAATTCTTTGGAGTCTTTCGAGATTTCTGCATAGTTTTGTTTTCTAATCCATTCACTAAATGTAATATTGATATTGAGGAAAATCTTAATATTTATTTTTCTTTTTCTTTATGTGTATAATTCTTTGGAGTCTTTCGAGATTTCTGCATAGTTTTGTTTTCTAATCCATTCACTAAATGTAATATTGATATTGAGGAAAATCTTAATATTTATTTTTCTTTTTCTTTATGTGTATAATTCTTTGGAGTCTTTCGAGATTTCTGCATAGTTTTGTTTTCTAATCCATTCACTAAATGTAATATTGATATTGAGGAAAATCTTAATATTTATTTTCTTTTTCTTTATGTGTATAATTCTTTGGAGTCTTTCGAGATTTCTGCATAGTTTTGTTTTCTAATCCATTCACTAAATGTAATATTGATATTGAGGAAAATCTTAATATTTATTTTTCTTTTTCTTTATGTGTATAATTCTTTGGAGTCTTTCGAGATTTCTGCATAGTTTTGTTTTCTAATCCATTCACTAAATGTAATATTGATATTGAGGAAAATCTTAATATTTATTTTTCTTTTTCTTTATGTGTATCGATCTTTGGAGTCTTTCGAGATTTCTGCATAGTTTTGTTTTCTAATCCATTCACTAAATGTAATATTGATATTGAGGAAAATCTTAATATTTATTTTTCTTTTTCTTTATGTGTATCGATCTTTGGAGTCTTTCGAGATTTTGCATAGTTTTGTTTTCTAATCCATTCACTAAATGTAATATTGATATTGAGGAAAATCTTAATATTTATTTTTCTTTTTCTTTATGTGTATCGATCTTTGGAGTCTTTCGAGATTTCTGCATAGTTTTGTTTTCTAATCCATTCACTAAATGTAATATTGATATTGAGGAAAATCTTAATATTTATTTTTCTTTTTCTTTTTGTGTATAATTCTTTGGAGTCTTTCGAGATTTCTGCATAGTTTTGTTTTCTAATCCATTCACTAAATGTAATATTGATATTGAGGAAAATCTTAATATTTATTTTTCTTTTTCTTTATGTGTATCGATCTTTGGAGTCTTTCGAGATTTCTGCATAGTTTTGTTTTCTAATCCATTCACTAAATGTAATATTGATATTGAGGAAAATCTTAATATTTATTTTTCTTTTTCTTTATGTGTATCGATCTTTGGAGTCTTTCGAGATTTCTGCATAGTTTTGTTTTCTAATCCATTCACTAAATGTAATATTGATATTGAGGAAAATCTTAATATTTATTTTTCTTTTTTTTTATGTGTATAATTCTTTGGAGTCTTTCGAGATTTCTGCATAGTTTTGTTTTCTAATCCATTCACTAAATGTAATATTGATATTGAGGAAAATCTTAATATTTATTTTTCTTTTTCTTTATGTGTATAATTCTTTGGAGTCTTTCGAGATTTCTGCATAGTTTTGTTTTCTAATCCATTCACTAAATGTAATATTGATATTGAGGAAAATCTTAATATTTATTTTTCTTTTTCTTTATGTGTATCGATCTTTGGAGTCTTTCGAGATTTCTGCATAGTTTTGTTTTCTAATCCATTCACTAAATGTAATATTGATATTGAGGAAAATCTTAATATTTATTTTTCTTTTTCTTTATGTGTATAATTCTTTGGAGTCTTTCGAGATTTCTGCATAGTTTTGTTTTCTAATCCATTCACTAAATGTAATATTGATATTGAGGAAAATCTTAATATTTATTTTCTTTTTCTTTATGTGTATAATTCTTTGGAGTCCTTCGAGATTTCCATTTGATTGTGTTTTTGATTTTTTTTGAAACTATTTTACTAAGTTTGATTTATTAAGTTTAATTATTTCATGATCTTTACTTTTTTTATTTTTGTTTATAAATAAAACTTACTATGGAAGTTTACTGATTTAATAGATATAAATTTTTAAATTTTTCAGAATCATTTATCCTTTATATTTTTATTTTAATTTTTTAGATGTTATTTTTTAGTTATTTATACTTATTATTTTAGATCTAGTTTTTTATAATTTTCGTATATTTTTTTATAAGCTTTTATTAATAAAATATTTAGTTATGAGAATATTTTTATTATATAAATTTTTTAAAAAGTTTTAAGTTTTTTAGTTTTTTGAGATCATCATTCCAATTATTGATTCCAATTTTTTCTCTTATTGTTCAATTTTCTACGTGATTAATGCTATGTTCTCACTGATCTAATTCACTTTTTGAATACTATTTATGATAGATTCCATATTTTCTTAAAACATATCTACTTTTTTTATTTTCTCCTGGATCAATTCCATATTCTCCGAGATATAATCGACTTTTTACATCTTCTCTTAGATCATATCTACTTTTTTCATTTGTTTTTCAATAGAATCTAATTTGTTCATCTTTTCTTCAATTTTTGTATTTATTTTATTTTCAGCATTTTTTATGCATTCTCTTACATCTGCTACTTTGCCTTCCCATCCAGAACTATTTTCTTGAAATAAATTATCACAAATATGAAGATATTAGGCCTTATTTTGCTTATTTCCAAGTGAAAGGATCTATTCAATCTCAAGAATTACTTCAATCATTTCTTGATAATCATAGTACACTTGCTAAATTTAAAATTCATCAAATGAATCTCCTAAAATTGAGATGATCATATTAAGCATAAGTACTACATTTAATATAATAGCTAAAAAGAATGTAGTATACTAAATGTTTAAATCATCTTTCATGAAATAATCAGATTCGCCTACTATTAATCCAAAAGAGGCTATTCATAAGTTTTTAAACGTAATATCATCACCATTCGCTGTTACATTTAAAAGACCAAATGATAATGTAGTGTAAACTAGGATAGAAAGAAAATATCTTATTTTATAAAGAGAGTCAATAATGAGTTTTATATAATATCTAGTTTAAGAAAATGCTCTGAAACCAGTAATTCCACGTAATACGTTTAAAAGTAAAACAGTTCAATTAAATGTATAAAATGCGATGTTGTTATATTAAAAATAAATTCATGGTATCATAAAAAAAATTCTTGTTATATCAATAAGATTCCATGGATCCTTAAAATATTATATCTTTGTAGCTTTAACTTGCAACAACTCTCAAATCAATAAAACTAGGTTTACTGAAATCAATGAAACCAAATCTAGATATAAAAATTAAAAGGATTTATTCATCAATACAACAACTAAAAAAAGATTAATTCATATTAAAATAGAAAATCAAAACGTTATATATCATGACTAATTTCACTTAAAATCGATGTAACTTTTTATTATCTTATGCTTATATAAATCTTTTTCCTAAGAATTAAGAAATGATTTTAATAATTCTATACTTTTTTCAGATCCAGGTTCAGAAGGTAATTTAAATAAAGAAGTGGAAATTCTTAGATGTTCTTTAGGTTAAATTTATGAACAGCAGTTTAAAGAAACAGAGCTATTATTTTTATCATTACCTTATTTATCATTCAATTAATTTGAATTATCTTAAATTTTAAAAAGGTCAAAGTATTAAGCAAAATAATCCTAAAATTTAATGCGATTATTTGTTTCAATATCAAGAAACTCATGTACACTTTAATCGAAATACAGGCAAGAATTTAAAAAGTCATTTAATTTTTAAGAAGGATTTGTAATAATAGAAGTAAAATCTTCCTCAAGAGAATAAAAACTAGATCGTTGCTATGAAAAATCAGCTACATTAATTCTAGAAATATTATCCAAAAGTAAATCAGTAATGTTCTAATGCTACTAAGCAATTGAATAAAATAAAGGTGATCGACCAAAAAAGTCACAAGATATTAAAAGGTTTTAATGGTATAAAGCTTTTAAAATATAATCATTCAAACCCAAAAAACTAGCAAAATGAAGAGGAGAGAATAAAAAGGAAGTCAATTAAATATTTTAGAAAGACATTAGTTCAGGTCTAAGACAACAAAAATACTATATAATCCTTAAATATTGCAGCATCTAAATATTTTAAAGAGGAATAAATGCAATAAACACATGTAAGGCAAAAAATTCTGTTATAAAAGAACTTTTGAAAGGAGTCTTAGGATATGAAAGAAATTATATGCAAAAGATTTTGATAGTTGTATCTTCTGATCCACTAACAAGGAATTGACCATCAGGTGAATATGAAATGCTATTTACAGACTGTGAATGTCCTTTAAGTGTAGCGATTTCTTAATAATCTTTGAGATTTCATATTTTGATAGTTGAATCAGACGATCCACTAGCAAGGAATTGACCATCAGGCGAAAATGAAATACTTTTTACTCAGTGTGAATGTCCTTTAAGTGTAACGATTTCTTAATAATCTTTGAGATTTCATATTTTGATAGTTGTATCAGACGATCCACTAGCAAGGAATTGACCATCAGGCGAAAATTAAATACTTTTTACTGGGTTTTAATGTCCTTTAAGTGTAACGATTTCTTAATAATCTTTGAGATTTCATAATTTGATAGTTGTATCTTCAGATCCACTAGCAAGGAATTGACCATCAGGTGAGTATGAAATACTGGTTACTGCTTTTGAATGTCCTCTAAGAGTAAAGATTTTTTATTAATCTTTGAGATTTCATATTTTGATAGTTGTATCTTCAGATCCACTAGCAAGGAATTAACAATCAGGCGAGAATGAAATACTATATACAAAGAATGAATGTCCTTTAAGAGTAGCGATTTCTTGATAATCTTTGAGATTTCATATTTTGATAGATTTATCAGACGATCCACTAGCAAGGAATTAACCATCAGGCGAGAATGAAATACTGGTCACTGATTTTGAATGTCCTTTAAGTGTAACGATTTCTTGATAATCTTTGAGATTTCATATTTTGATAGATTTATCAGACGATCCACTAGCAAGGAATTGACCATCAGGTGAGAATGAAATGCTTTATACTTAATTTGAATGTTCTTTAAGTGTAACGATTTCTTGATAATCTTTGAGATTTCATATTTTGATAGTTGTATCAAATGATCCACTAGCAAGGAATTGACCATCAGGTGAGTATGAAATACAATTTATAGATTGTTTATGTCCTTTAAGAGTAACGATTTCTTGATAATCTTTGAGATTTCATATTTTGATAGTTGTATCAGAATATCCACTAACAAGGAATTGACCATCAGGTGAATATGAAATATTATTTACAGATTGTGAATGTCCTTTAAGTGTAACGATTTCTTAATAATCTTTGAAATTTCATATTTTGATAGTTGAATCAGATGATCCACTGGCAAGGAATTGACCATCAGGTGAGAACGAAATACTTTTTACTGGGTTTTAATGTCCTTTAAGTGTAACGATTTCTTAATAATCTTTGAGATTTCATATTTTGATAGTTGTATCTTCAGATCCACTAGCAAGGAATTGACCATCAGGCGAGAATGAAATACTATATACTTCGTTTGAATGTCCCTTAAGAGTAACGATTTCTTGATAATCTTTGAGATTTCATATTTTGATAGATTTATCAGATGATCCACTTGCAAGAAATTAACCATCAGATGAGAATGAAATACTTTTTACTGATTGTTTATGTCCTTTAAGTGTAACGATTTCTTAATAATCTTTGAGGTTTCATATTTTTATAGTTGTATCATATGATCCACTAGCAAGGAATTGACCATCAGGCGAGAATGAAATACTTTTTACTCAGTGTGAATGTCCTTTAAGTGTAGCGATTTCTTAATAATCTTTGAGATTTCATATTTTGATAGATTTATCAGACGATCCACTAGCAAGGAATTGACCATCAGGTGAATATGAAATACTGGTTACTGCTTTTGAATGTCCTTTAAGTGTAGCGATTTCTTGATAAACATTGAAATTTCATATTTTGATAGTTATATCTTCTGATCCACTAGCAAGGAATTGACCATCAGGTGAATATGAAATGCTATTTACAGAGAATGAATGTCCTTTAAGTGTAACGATTTCTTAATAATCTTTGAGATTTCATATTTTGATAGTTGAATCAGATGATCCACTAGCAAGGAATTAACCATCAGGCGAAAATGAAATACTTTTTACAGATAGAGAATGTTCTTTAAGTGTAACGATTTCTTAATAATCTTTGAGGTTTCATATTTTGATAGTTGTATCTTCAGATCCACTAGCAAGAGATTGACCATCAGGCGAGAATTAAATACTATATACTTCATTTGAATGTCCTTTAAGAGTAGCGATTTCTTGATAATCTTTGAGATTTCATATTTTGATAGATTTATCAGACGATCCACTAGCAAGGAATTAACCATCAGGTGAATATGAAATACTGGTTACTGCTTTTGAATGTCCTTTAAGTGTAACGATTTCTTGATAATCTTTGAGATTTCATATTTTGATAGTTGAATCAGATGATCCACTAGCAAGGGATTGACCATCAGGTGAATATGAAATATTATTTACAGAGAATTAATGTCCTTCAAGTGTAACGATTTCTTAATAATCTTTGAGATTTCATATTTTGATAGTTGAATCAGATGATCCACTAGCAAGGAATTAACCATCAGGCGAGAACGAAATACTTTTTACTGGGTTTTAATGTCCTTTAAGTGTAACGATTTCTTAATAATCTTTGAGATTTCATATTTTGATAGTTGTATCTTCAGATCCACTAGCAAGGAATTGACCATCAGGTGAGAATAAAGTACAATATAATTATTATTCATATCCTCTAATTGTCCTTTTTAGCATTTTATCGATCATATTTTATTCTTGGTACTACATTTTTTTTATTGTTTCATTTATTTTTTTCAATGCTTCTTCTTTACTCCCTTTTTTAATTTTTTTTTCCTTTTAGTTAATAAAACTAATGAAATTTGGACTTAAAAAATCCAGATTAGTAAATGATTTGATTTCAGTAATGTTTTACATGAAAGATATTTAAGTAATTTAAAAAGTTTCTTTTAAAAGCGTAATTTAAACGCTTGCTGCTCACGTAAACACCCGTTTAATATACGTTTTATTTAAAAAGTAAACATTTTTAATTTTCATGCAATTTGATATAAACGCCATATCAAAGCACTCTATTTTTTTTTAATAACTTTATCAGTTTTTTATTTTCAATGCATTTTTTAATCTTTTTTTAGCATTTGAACTTATAGAATTTTATATATTTTTTGGCTATAAAATTTATTTAAAAAAGAAAAGAAGTAAAATAAAATTATTGTGCTGTTTATGATTTAATAAAGATGTTTTTGATTTGTTCTTATAAAATTAATTTACTTTTTTCATTGTTATTAAACTTATAATTTAAGTAAAATTTGAATAAAATTGATTTTAAAGTTGAAAAAAAAAAAATTAAAAAAATTAATAAAAAGTCAAAATATAGGTAAAAAACTTTGTTAAAGAAAAAAACTGTAAATATAAAAATGCTATAAGTTTATCAAAAAGATAGACATGATCTCGCATTAGAATAAGTAACGTAAAAAAAAAGAATAGAAGTAAATGAATAAAAAAAATAAAAAAGCTTCAAAGCAAGAAGTAACGGGTAAATGAAAAAGAGATGATAATTCAATTTTATAAAATCTTTAAAAAAAAATTAAAAAAATGATAGAACGTAAAAAGAATGGAAATCTATGAAGTAGGAAAAAAAAAGAAGTTTAGATAATTAAGATATATAAGATACGTAATAAAGAATAGTCAATAAGGTTTTTTTGAAAAATTGATCGAAAGTAAAAAAAGGCAAAAAATTAAAAAATAAGAATTATAAAAAATGTTATGTCAACAAAAGAATCTATATGAAGAATTTTAAAAATATGTATTTTTTTGGAAAACATATAGAAAATTGAGATAAAATAGCTTTTAAAAAAAGATAAAAAAAAACACTATAGGTGAATCGGAGAAAAAATCTTCAAAATAAAAAGAGTATTAGTGTAAAATTTGAGTTTTGTAAAAAAAGCGAATAAAGAGAAAGACTAAGAGATTTTAGAAAGAGAGAAAAAGGAAATATGAAGTGCGAAATAAAGACTAGAATCAAGAAGAGTATTAGTGTAAAATTTGAGTTTTGTAAAAAAAGCGAATAAAGAGAAAGACTAAGAGATTTTAGAAAGAGAGAAAAAGGAAATATGAAGTGCGAAATACAGACTAGAATCAAGAAGAGTATTAGTGTAAAATTTGAGTTTTGTAAAAAAAGCGAATAAAGAGAAAGACTAAGAGATTTTAGAAAGAGAGAAAAAGGAAATATGAAGTGCGAAATACAGACTAGAATCAAGAAGAGTATTAGTGTAAAATTTGAGTTTTGTAAATAGGCAAATTAAGTGTAAAATTAAACTCTAATGATTTTTGCAAAGAATAAAAGATAATTAATATGAAGAAAATAAAATAAAATGGAAAAATCGTAAAAAAGATGGAAAATGAATAAAAAGTTTAGATGAAATGATATGTGTTATAAGAGATTGGATATTAAGGTTTCTTTGAAAAAAAGTACGAAAATATTAAAATGTAAAGAATTAAGTAAGTTTAAGTTTGAAAAATAGTGATGAGTTAAAAAGAGTGTATTTTAAGAATATTATTTTTAGGAGGAATTAAGAAATAAATAGTTGTTTAAAATAGTTTAATGGTGTGAATATTAGAGTAGAAAAGGAGGAATAATAAAAAAAATAATAAAGAAATGAAGCAAGAAGTAAAGGGTAAATGAAAAGATGATAATGTAATTTTTTGAAAATCGTTGAAAAGAATGTAAAAGAAAAATAAAATGAAGAAAAATAAAATGGAAAAATCGTAAAAAAGATGGAAAATGAATAAAAAGTTTAGATGAAATGATATGTGTTATAAGAGATTGGATGATAAGGTTTCTTTGAAAAAAAGTACGAAAATATTAAAATGTAAAGAATTAAGTAAGTTTAAGTTTGAAAAATAGTGATGAGTTAAAAAGAGTGTATTTTAAGAATATTATTTTTAGGAGGAATTAAGAAATAAATAGTTGTTTAAAATAGTAGGTTAATGGTGTGAATATTAGAGTAGAAAAGGAGGAATAATAAATAAAATAATAAAGAAATGAAGCAAGAAGTAAAGGGTAAATGAAAAGATGATAATGTAATTTTTTGAAAATCGTTGAAAAGAATGTAAAAGAAAAATAAAATGAAGAAAAATAAAATGGAAAAATCGTAAAAAAGATGGAAAATGAATAAAAAGTTTAGATGAAATGATATGTGTTATAAGAGATTGGATATTAAGGTTTCTTTGAAAAAAAGTACGAAAATATTAAAATGTAAAGAATTAAGTAAGTTTAAGTTTGAAAAATAGTGATGAGTTAAAAAGAGTGTATTTTAAGAATATTATTTTTAGGAGGAATTAAGAAATAAATAGTTGTTTAAAATAGTAGGTTAATGGTGTGAATATTAGAGTAGAAAAGGAGGAATAATAAAAAAAATAATAAAGAAATGAAGCAAGAAGTAAAGGGTAAATGAAAAGATGATAATGTAATTTTTTGAAAATCGTTGAAAAGAATGTAAAAGAAAAATAAAATGAAGAAAAATAAAATGGAAAAATCGTAAAAAAGATGGAAAATGAATAAAAAGTTTAGATGAAATGATATGTGTTATAAGAGATTGGATATTAAGGTTTCTTTGAAAAAAAGTACGAAAATGAGAAAAGGTAAAGAATTAAGTAAGTTTAAGTTTGAAAAATAGTGATGAGTTAAAAAGAGTGTATTTTAAGAATATTATTTTTAGGAGGAATTAAGAAATAAATAGTTGTTTAAAATAGTAGGTTAATGGTGTGAATATTAGAGTAGAAAAGGAGGAATAATAAAAAAAATAATAAAGAAATGAAGCAAGAAGTAAAGGGTAAATGAAAAGATGATAATGTAATTTTTTGAAAATCGTCGAAAAGAATGTAAAAAAAAAATAAAATGAAGAAAAATAAAATGGAAAAATCGTAAAAAAGATGGAAAATGAATAAAAAGTTTAGATGAAATGATATGTGTTATAAGAGATTGGATATTAAGGTTTCTTTGAAAAAAAGTACGAAAATGAGAAAAGGTAAAGAATTAAGTAAGTTTAAGTTTGAAAAATAGTGATGAGTTAAAAAGAGTGTATTTTAAGAATATTATTTTTAGGAGGAATTAAGAAATAAATAGTTGTTTAAAATAGTAGGTTAATGGTGTGAATATTAGAGTAGAAAAGGAGGAATAATAAATAAAATAATAAAGAAATGAAGCAAGAAGTAAAGGGTAAATGAAAAGATGATAATGTAATTTTTTGAAAATCGTCGAAAAGAATGTAAAAGAAAAATAAAATGAAGAAAAATAAAATGGAAAAATCGTAAAAAAGATGGAAAATGAATAAAAAGTTTAGATGAAATGATATGTGTTATAAGAGATTGGATATTAAGGTTTCTTTGAAAAAAAGTACGAAAATGAGAAAAGGTAAAGAATTAAGTAAGTTTAAGTTTGAAAAATAGTGATGAGTTAAAAAGAGTGTATTTTAAGAATATTATTTTTAGGAGGAATTAAGAAATAAATAGTTGTTTAAAATAGTAGGTTAATGGTGTGAATATTAGAGTAGAAAAGGAGGAATAATAAATAAAATAATAAAGAAATGAAGCAAGAAGTAAAGGGTAAATGAAAAGATGATAATGTAATTTTTTGAAAATCGTCGAAAAGAATGTAAAAAGAAAAATAAAATGAAGAAAAATAAAATGGAAAAATCGTAAAAAAGATGGAAAATGAATAAAAAGTTTAGATGACAATGATATGTGTTATAAGAGATTGGATATTAAGGTTTCTTTGAAAAAAAGTACGAAAATGAGAAAAGGTAAAGAATTAAGTAAGTTTAAGTTTGAAAAATAGTGATGAGTTAAAAAGAGTGTATTTTAAGAATATTATTTTTAGGAGGAATTAAGAAATAAATAGTTGTTTAAAATAGTAGGTTAATGGTGTGAATATTAGAGTAGAAAAGGAGGAATAATAAATAAAATAATAAAGAAATGAAGCAAGAAGTAAAGGGTAAATGAAAAGATGATAATGTAATTTTTTGAAAATCGTCGAAAAGAATGTAAAAGAAAAATAAAATGAAGAAAAATAAAATGGAACAATCGTAAAAAAGATGGAAAATGAATAAAAAGTTTAGATGAAATGATATGTGTTATAAGAGATTGGATATTAAGGTTTCTTTGAAAAAAAGTACGAAAATGAGAAAAGGTAAAGAATTAAGTAAGTTTAAGTTTGAAAAATAGTGATGAGTTAAAAAGAGTGTATTTTAAGAATATTATTTTTAGGAGGAATTAAGAAATAAATAGTTGTTTAAAATAGTAGGTTAATGGTGTGAATATTAGAGTAGAAAAGGAGGAATAATAAATAAAATAATAAAGAAATGAAGCAAGAAGTAAAGGGTAAATGAAAAGATGATAATGTAATTTTTTGAAAATCGTCGAAAAGAATGTAAAAAGAAAAATAAAATGAAGAAAAATAAAATGGAACAATCGTAAAAAAGATGGAAAATGAATAAAAAGTTTAGATGACAATGATATGTGTTATAAGAGATTGGATATTAAGGTTTCTTTGAAAAAAAGTACGAAAATGAGAAAAGGTAAAGAATTAAGTAAGTTTAAGTTTGAAAAATAGTGATGAGTTAAAAAGAGTGTATTTTAAGAATATTATTTTTAGGAGGAATTAAGAAATAAATAGTTGTTTAAAATAGTAGGTTAATGGTGTGAATATTAGAGTAGAAAAGGAGGAATAATAAATAAAATAATAAAGAAATGAAGCAAGAAGTAAAGGGTAAATGAAAAGATGATAATGTAATTTTTTGAAAATCGTCGAAAAGAATGTAAAAGAAAAATAAAATGAAGAAAAATAAAATGGAACAATCGTAAAAAAGATGGAAAATGAATAAAAAGTTTAGATGACAATGATATGTGTTATAAGAGATTGGATATTAAGGTTTCTTTGAAAAAAAGTACGAAAATGAGAAAAGGTAAAGAATTAAGTAAGTTTAAGTTTGAAAAATAGTGATGAGTTAAAAAGAGTGTATTTTAAGAATATTATTTTTAGGAGGAATTAAGAAATAAATAGTTGTTTAAAATAGTAGGTTAATGGTGTGAATATTAGAGTAGAAAAGGAGGAATAATAAATAAAATAATAAAGAAATGAAGCAAGAAGTAAAGGGTAAATGAAAAGATGATAATGTAATTTTTTGAAAATCGTCGAAAAGAATGTAAAAAGAAAAATAAAATGAAGAAAAATAAAATGGAACAATCGTAAAAAAGATGGAAAATGAATAAAAAGTTTAGATGACAATGATATGTGTTATAAGAGATTGGATATTAAGGTTTCTTTGAAAAAAAGTACGAAAATGAGAAAAGGTAAAGAATTAAGTAAGTTTAAGTTTGAAAAATAGTGATGAGTTAAAAAGAGTGTATTTTAAGAATATTATTTTTAGGAGGAATTAAGAAATAAATAGTTGTTTAAAATAGTAGGTTAATGGTGTGAATATTAGAGTAGAAAAGGAGGAATAATAAATAAAATAATAAAGAAATGAAGCAAGAAGTAAAGGGTAAATGAAAAGATGATAATGTAATTTTTTGAAAATCGTCGAAAAGAATGTAAAAAGAAAAATAAAATGAAGAAAAATAAAATGGAACAATCGTAAAAAAGATGGAAAATGAATAAAAAGTTTAGATGACAATGATATGTGTTATAAGAGATTGGATATTAAGGTTTCTTTGAAAAAAAGTACGAAAATGAGAAAAGGTAAAGAATTAAGTAAGTTTAAGTTTGAAAAATAGTGATGAGTTAAAAAGAGTGTATTTTAAGAATATTATTTTTAGGAGGAATTAAGAAATAAATAGTTGTTTAAAATAGTAGGTTAATGGTGTGAATATTAGAGTAGAAAAGGAGGAATAATAAATAAAATAATAAAGAAATGAAGCAAGAAGTAAAGGGTAAATGAAAAGATGATAATGTAATTTTTTGAAAATCGTCGAAAAGAATGTAAAAAGAAAAATAAAATGAAGAAAAATAAAATGGAACAATCGTAAAAAAGATGGAAAATGAATAAAAAGTTTAGATGACAATGATATGTGTTATAAGAGATTGGATATTAAGGTTTCTTTGAAAAAAAGTACGAAAATGAGAAAAGGTAAAGAATTAAGTAAGTTTAAGTTTGAAAAATAGTGATGAGTTAAAAAGAGTGTATTTTAAGAATATTATTTTTAGGAGGAATTAAGAAATAAATAGTTGTTTAAAATAGTAGGTTAATGGTGTGAATATTAGAGTAGAAAAGGAGGAATAATAAATAAAATAATAAAGAAATGAAGCAAGAAGTAAAGGGTAAATGAAAAGATGATAATGTAATTTTTTGAAAATCGTCGAAAAGAATGTAAAAAGAAAAATAAAATGAAGAAAAATAAAATGGAACAATCGTAAAAAAGATGGAAAATGAATAAAAAGTTTAGATGACAATGATATGTGTTATAAGAGATTGGATATTAAGGTTTCTTTGAAAAAAAGTACGAAAATGAGAAAAGGTAAAGAATTAAGTAAGTTTAAGTTTGAAAAATAGTGATGAGTTAAAAAGAGTGTATTTTAAGAATATTATTTTTAGGAGGAATTAAGAAATAAATAGTTGTTTAAAATAGTAGGTTAATGGTGTGAATATTAGAGTAGAAAAGGAGGAATAATAAATAAAATAATAAAGAAATGAAGCAAGAAGTAAAGGGTAAATGAAAAGATGATAATGTAATTTTTTGAAAATCGTCGAAAAGAATGTAAAAAGAAAAATAAAATGAAGAAAAATAAAATGGAACAATCGTAAAAAAGATGGAAAATGAATAAAAAGTTTAGATGACAATGATATGTGTTATAAGAGATTGGATATTAAGGTTTCTTTGAAAAAAAGTACGAAAATGAGAAAAGGTAAAGAATTAAGTAAGTTTAAGTTTGAAAAATAGTGATGAGTTAAAAAGAGTGTATTTTAAGAATATTATTTTTAGGAGGAATTAAGAAATAAATAGTTGTTTAAAATAGTAGGTTAATGGTGTGAATATTAGAGTAGAAAAGGAGGAATAATAAATAAAATAATAAAGAAATGAAGCAAGAAGTAAAGGGTAAATGAAAAGATGATAATGTAATTTTTTGAAAATCGTCGAAAAGAATGTAAAAAGAAAAATAAAATGAAGAAAAATAAAATGGAACAATCGTAAAAAAGATGGAAAATGAATAAAAAGTTTAGATGACAATGATATGTGTTATAAGAGATTGGATATTAAGGTTTCTTTGAAAAAAAGTACGAAAATGAGAAAAGGTAAAGAATTAAGTAAGTTTAAGTTTGAAAAATAGTGATGAGTTAAAAAGAGTGTATTTTAAGAATATTATTTTTAGGAGGAATTAAGAAATAAATAGTTGTTTAAAATAGTAGGTTAATGGTGTGAATATTAGAGTAGAAAAGGAGGAATAATAAATAAAATAATAAAGAAATGAAGCAAGAAGTAAAGGGTAAATGAAAAGATGATAATGTAATTTTTTGAAAATCGTCGAAAAGAATGTAAAAAGAAAAATAAAATGAAGAAAAATAAAATGGAACAATCGTAAAAAAGATGGAAAATGAATAAAAAGTTTAGATGACAATGATATGTGTTATAAGAGATTGGATATTAAGGTTTCTTTGAAAAAAAGTACGAAAATGAGAAAAGGTAAAGAATTAAGTAAGTTTAAGTTTGAAAAATAGTGATGAGTTAAAAAGAGTGTATTTTAAGAATATTATTTTTAGGAGGAATTAAGAAATAAATAGTTGTTTAAAATAGTAGGTTAATGGTGTGAATATTAGAGTAGAAAAGGAGGAATAATAAATAAAATAATAAAGAAATGAAGCAAGAAGTAAAGGGTAAATGAAAAGATGATAATGTAATTTTTTGAAAATCGTCGAAAAGAATGTAAAAAGAAAAATAAAATGAAGAAAAATAAAATGGAACAATCGTAAAAAAGATGGAAAATGAATAAAAAGTTTAGATGACAATGATATGTGTTATAAGAGATTGGATATTAAGGTTTCTTTGAAAAAAAGTACGAAAATGAGAAAAGGTAAAGAATTAAGTAAGTTTAAGTTTGAAAAATAGTGATGAGTTAAAAAGAGTGTATTTTAAGAATATTATTTTTAGGAGGAATTAAGAAATAAATAGTTGTTTAAAATAGTAGGTTAATGGTGTGAATATTAGAGTAGAAAAGGAGGAATAATAAATAAAATAATAAAGAAATGAAGCAAGAAGTAAAGGGTAAATGAAAAGATGATAATGTAATTTTTTGAAAATCGTCGAAAAGAATGTAAAAAGAAAAATAAAATGAAGAAAAATAAAATGGAAAATCGTAAAAAAGATGGAAAATGAATAAAAAGTTTAGATGACAATGATATGTGTTATAAGAGATTGGATATTAAGGTTTCTTTGAAAAAAAGTACGAAAATGAGAAAAGGTAAAGAATTAAGTAAGTTTAAGTTTGAAAAATAGTGATGAGTTAAAAAGAGTGTATTTTAAGAATATTATTTTTAGGAGGAATTAAGAAATAAATAGTTGTTTAAAATAGTAGGTTAATGGTGTGAATATTAGAGTAGAAAAGGAGGAATAATAAATAAAATAATAAAGAAATGAAGCAAGAAGTAAAGGGTAAATGAAAAGATGATAATGTAATTTTTTGAAAATCGTCGAAAAGAATGTAAAAAGAAAAATAAAATGAAGAAAAATAAAATGGAACAATCGTAAAAAAGATGGAAAATGAATAAAAAGTTTAGATGACAATGATATGTGTTATAAGAGATTGGATATTAAGGTTTCTTTGAAAAAAAGTACGAAAATGAGAAAAGGTAAAGAATTAAGTAAGTTTAAGTTTGAAAAATAGTGATGAGTTAAAAAGAGTGTATTTTAAGAATATTATTTTTAGGAGGAATTAAGAAATAAATAGTTGTTTAAAATAGTAGGTTAATGGTGTGAATATTAGAGTAGAAAAGGAGGAATAATAAATAAAATAATAAAGAAATGAAGCAAGAAGTAAAGGGTAAATGAAAAGATGATAATGTAATTTTTTGAAAATCGTCGAAAAGAATGTAAAAAGAAAAATAAAATGAAGAAAAATAAAATGGAACAATCGTAAAAAAGATGGAAAATGAATAAAAAGTTTAGATGACAATGATATGTGTTATAAGAGATTGGATATTAAGGTTTCTTTGAAAAAAAGTACGAAAATGAGAAAAGGTAAAGAATTAAGTAAGTTTAAGTTTGAAAAATAGTGATGAGTTAAAAAGAGTGTATTTTAAGAATATTATTTTTAGGAGGAATTAAGAAATAAATAGTTGTTTAAAATAGTAGGTTAATGGTGTGAATATTAGAGTAGAAAAGGAGGAATAATAAATAAAATAATAAAGAAATGAAGCAAGAAGTAAAGGGTAAATGAAAAGATGATAATGTAATTTTTTGAAAATCGTCGAAAAGAATGTAAAAAGAAAAATAAAATGAAGAAAAATAAAATGGAACAATCGTAAAAAAGATGGAAAATGAATAAAAAGTTTAGATGACAATGATATGTGTTATAAGAGATTGGATATTAAGGTTTCTTTGAAA
This sequence comes from Loxodes magnus, assembly GCA_946699065.1. NCBI lineage: Eukaryota > Ciliophora > Karyorelictea > Loxodida > Loxodidae > Loxodes > Loxodes magnus. The sequence continues at coordinate 53,695 of CAMPDV010001861.1, read as the reverse complement.
AAAAGTACGAAAATGAGAAAAGGTAAAGAATTAAGTAAGTTTAAGTTTGAAAAATAGTGATGAGTTAAAAAGAGTGTATTTTAAGAATATTATTTTTAGGAGGAATTAAGAAATAAATAGTTGTTTAAAATAGTAGGTTAATGGTGTGAATATTAGAGTAGAAAAGGAGGAATAATAAATAAAATAATAAAGAAATGAAGCAAGAAGTAAAGGGTAAATGAAAAGATGATAATGTAATTTTTTGAAAATCGTCGAAAAGAATGTAAAAAGAAAAATAAAATGAAGAAAAATAAAATGGAACAATCGTAAAAAAGATGGAAAATGAATAAAAAATTTAGATGACAATGATATGTGTTATAAGAGATTGTTTATTAAGGTTTCTTTGAAAAAAAGTACGAAAATGAGAAAAGGTAAAGAATTAAGTAAGTTTAAGTTTGAAAAATAGTGATGAGTTAAAAAGAGTGTATTTTAAGAATATTATTTTTAGGAGGAATTAAGAAATAAATAGTTGTTTAAAATAGTAGGTTAATGGTGTGAATATTAGAGTAGAAAAGGAGGAATAATAAATAAAATAATAAAGAAATGAAGCAAGAAGTAAAGGGTAAATGAAAAGATGATAATGTAATTTTTTGAAAATCGTCGAAAAGAATGTAAAAAGAAAAATAAAATGAAGAAAAATAAAATAAAATGGAACAATCGTAAAAAAGATGGAAAATGAATAAAAAGTTTAGATGACAATGATATGTGTTATAAGAGATTGGATATTAAGGTTTCTTTGAAAAAAAGTACGAAAATGAGAAAAGGTAAAGAATTAAGTAAGTTTAAGTTTGAAAAATAGTGATGAGTTAAAAAGAGTGTATTTTAAGAATATTATTTTTAGGAGGAATTAAGAAATAAATAGTTGTTTAAAATAGTAGGTTAATGGTGTGAATATTAGAGTAGAAAAGGAGGAATAATAAATAAAATAATAAAGAAATGAAGCAAGAAGTAAAGGGTAAATGAAAAGATGATAATGTAATTTTTTGAAAATCGTCGAAAAGAATGTAAAAAGAAAAATAAAATGAAGAAAAATAAAATGGAACAATCGTAAAAAAGATGGAAAATGAATAAAAAGTTTAGATGACAATGATATGTGTTATAAGAGATTGTTTATTAAGGTTTCTTTGAAAAAAAGTACGAAAATGAGAAAAGGTAAAGAATTAAGTAAGTTTAAGTTTGAAAAATAGTGATGAGTTAAAAAGAGTGTATTTTAAGAATATTATTTTTAGGAGGAATTAAGAAATAAATAGTTGTTTAAAATAGTAGGTTAATGGTGTGAATATTAGAGTAGAAAAGGAGGAATAATAAATAAAATAATAAAGAAATGAAGCAAGAAGTAAAGGGTAAATGAAAAGATGATAATGTAATTTTTTGAAAATCGTCGAAAAGAATGTAAAAAGAAAAATAAAATGAAGAAAAATAAAATGGAACAATCGTAAAAAAGATGGAAAATGAATAAAAAGTTTAGATGACAATGATATGTGTTATAAGAGATTGGATATTAAGGTTTCTTTGAAAAAAAGTACGAAAATGAGAAAAGGTAAAGAATTAAGTAAGTTTAAGTTTGAAAAATAGTGATGAGTTAAAAAGAGTGTATTTTAAGAATATTATTTTTAGGAGGAATTAAGAAATAAATAGTTGTTTAAAATAGTAGGTTAATGGTGTGAATATTAGAGTAGAAAAGGAGGAATAATAAATAAAATAATAAAGAAATGAAGCAAGAAGTAAAGGGTAAATGAAAAGATGATAATGTAATTTTTTGAAAATCGTCGAAAAGAATGTAAAAAGAAAAATAAAATGAAGAAAAATAAAATGGAACAATCGTAAAAAAGATGGAAAATGAATAAAAAATTTAGATGACAATGATATGTGTTATAAGAGATTGGATATTAAGGTTTCTTTGAAAAAAAGTACGAAAATGAGAAAAGGTAAAGAATTAAGTAAGTTTAAGTTTGAAAAATAGTGATGAGTTAAAAAGAGTGTATTTTAAGAATATTATTTTTAGGAGGAATTAAGAAATAAATAGTTGTTTAAAATAGTAGGTTAATGGTGTGAATATTAGAGTAGAAAAGGAGGAATAATAAATAAAATAATAAAGAAATGAAGCAAGAAGTAAAGGGTAAATGAAAAGATGATAATGTAATTTTTTGAAAATCGTCGAAAAGAATGTAAAAAGAAAAATAAAATGAAGAAAAATAAAATGGAACAATCGTAAAAAAGATGGAAAATGAATAAAAAATTTAGATGACAATGATATGTGTTATAAGAGATTGGATATTAAGGTTTCTTTGAAAAAAAGTACGAAAATGAGAAAAGGTAAAGAATTAAGTAAGTTTAAGTTTGAAAAATAGTGATGAGTTAAAAAGAGTGTATTTTAAGAATATTATTTTTAGGAGGAATTAAGAAATAAATAGTTGTTTAAAATAGTAGGTTAATGGTGTGAATATTAGAGTAGAAAAGGAGGAATAATAAATAAAATAATAAAGAAATGAAGCAAGAAGTAAAGGGTAAATGAAAAGATGATAATGTAATTTTTTGAAAATCGTCGAAAAGAATGTAAAAAGAAAAATAAAATGAAGAAAAATAAAATAAAAAGGAACAATCGTAAAAAAGATGGAAAATGAATAAAAAATTTAGATGACAATGATATGTGTTATAAGAGATTGGATATTAAGGTTTCTTTGAAAAAAAGTACGAAAATGAGAAAAGGTAAAGAATTAAGTAAGTTTAAGTTTGAAAAATAGTGATGAGTTAAAAAGAGTGTATTTTAAGAATATTATTTTTAGGAGGAATTAAGAAATAAATAGTTGTTTAAAATAGTAGGTTAATGGTGTGAATATTAGAGTAGAAAAGGAGGAATAATAAATAAAATAATAAAGAAATGAAGCAAGAAGTAAAGGGTAAATGAAAAGATGATAATGTAATTTTTTGAAAATCGTCGAAAAGAATGTAAAAAGAAAAATAAAATGAAGAAAAATAAAATGGAACAATCGTAAAAAAGATGGAAAATGAATAAAAAGTTTAGATGACAATGATATGTGTTATAAGAGATTGGATATTAAGGTTTCTTTGAAAAAAAGTACGAAAATGAGAAAAGGTAAAGAATTAAGTAAGTTTAAGTTTGAAAAATAGTGATGAGTTAAAAAGAGTGTATTTTAAGAATATTATTTTTAGGAGGAATTAAGAAATAAATAGTTGTTTAAAATAGTAGGTTAATGGTGATAATATTAGAGTAGAAAAGGAGGAATAATAAATAAAATAATAAAGAAATGAAGCAAGAAGTAAAGGGTAAATGAAAAGATGATAATGTAATTTTTTGAAAATCGTCGAAAAGAATGTAAAAAGAAAAATAAAATGAAGAAAAATAAAATGGAACAATCGTAAAAAAGATGGAAAATGAATAAAAAATTTAGATGACAATGATATGTGTTATAAGAGATTGTTTATTAAGGTTTCTTTGAAAAAAAGTACGAAAATGAGAAAAGGTAAAGAATTAAGTAAGTTTAAGTTTGAAAAATAGTGATGAGTTAAAAAGAGTGTATTTTAAGAATATTATTTTTAGGAGGAATTAAGAAATAAATAGTTGTTTAAAATAGTAGGTTAATGGTGTGAATATTAGAGTAGAAAAGGAGGAATAATAAATAAAATAATAAAGAAATGAAGCAAGAAGTAAAGGGTAAATGAAAAGATGATAATGTAATTTTTTGAAAATCGTCGAAAAGAATGTAAAAAGAAAAATAAAATGAAGAAAAATAAAATAAAATGGAACAATCGTAAAAAAGATGGAAAATGAATAAAAAGTTTAGATGACAATGATATGTGTTATAAGAGATTGGATATTAAGGTTTCTTTGAAAAAAAGTACGAAAATGAGAAAAGGTAAAGAATTAAGTAAGTTTAAGTTTGAAAAATAGTGATGAGTTAAAAAGAGTGTATTTTAGAATATTATTTTTAGGAGGAATTAAGAAATAAATAGTTGTTTAAAATAGTAGGTTAATGGTGTGAATATTAGAGTAGAAAAGGAGGAATAATAAATAAAATAATAAAGAAATGATGGAAAAAAAATGATTTATGATGGAAAATGAATAAAATGAAGTTTAGATGACAATGATATGTGTTATAAGAGATTGGATATTAAGGATTCTTTGAAAAAAAGTACGAAAATGAGAAAAGGTAAAGAATTAAGTAAGTTTAAGTTTGAAAAATAGTGATGAGTTAAAAAGAGTGTATTTTAAGAATATTATTTTTAAGAGGAATTAAGAAATAAATAGTTGTTTAAAATAGTAGGTTAATGGTGTGAATATTAGAGTAGAAAAGGAGGAATAAAAATAAAATAATAAAGAAATGATGGAAAAAAAAATTTATGATGGAAAATGAATAAAAAGTTTAGATGACAATGATATGTGTTATAAGAGATTGGATATTAAGGTTTCTTAAAAAAAAGTACGAAAATGAGAAAAGGTAAAGAATTAAGTAAGTTTAAGTTTGAAAAATAGTGATGAGTTAAAAAGAGTGTATTTTAAGAATATTATTTTTAAGAGGAATTAAGAAATAAATAGTTGTTTAAAATAGTAGGTTAATGGTGTGAATATTAGAGTAGAAAAGGAGGAATAAAAAATAAAATAATAAAGAAATGATGGAAAAAAAATTTATGATGGAAAATGAATAAAAAATTTAGATGACAATGATATGTGTTATAAGAGATTGGATATTAAGGTTTCTTTGAAAAAAAGTACGAAAATGAGAAAAGGTAAAGAATTAAGTAAGTTTAAGTTTGAAAAATAGTGATGAGTTAAAAAGAGTGTATTTTAAGAATATTATTTTTAGGAGGAATTAAGAAATAAATAGTTGTTTAAAATAGTAGGTTAATGGTGTGAATATTAGAGTAGAAAAGGAGGAATAATAAATAAAATAATAAAGAAATGAAGCAAGAAGTAAAGGGTAAATGAAAAGATGATAATGTAATTTTTTGAAAATCGTCGAAAAGAATGTAAAAAGAAAAATAAAATGAAGAAAAATAAAATAAAATGGAACAATCGTAAAAAAGATGGAAAATGAATAAAAAGTTTAGATGACAATGATATGTGTTATAAGAGATTGGATATTAAGGTTTCTTTGAAAAAAAGTACGAAAATGAGAAAAGGTAAAGAATTAAGTAAGTTTAAGTTTGAAAAATAGTGATGAGTTAAAAAGAGTGTATTTTAAGAATATTATTTTTAGGAGGAATTAAGAAATAAATAGTTGTTTAAAATAGTAGGTTAATGGTGTGAATATTAGAGTAGAAAAGGAGGAATAATATATAAATAATAAAGAAATGATGGAAAAAAAAATTTATGATGGAAAATGATAAAAAGTTTAGATGACAATGATATGTGTTATAAGTAATTGTTTATTAAGGTTTCTTTGAAAAAAAGTACGAAAATGAGAAAAGGTAAAGAATTAAGTAAGTTTAAGTTTGAAAAATAGTGATGAGTTAAAAAGAGTGTATTTTAAGAATATTATTTTTAGGAGGAATTAAGAAATAATAATAATAATAGTAAACTAAAAGTAATTAAAGTTTAGCATTCCCTGGATTTTCAACCAGGTTTTTGCTACCATTTTTTTAGCGTGGATGGATACCACGCCATTTTTTTATGTGGGTGGAACCACAGAGGATCTTCTGTCTTTTATGTGAATAGTTTTCTCTTGTAAATCCCTGTTTAGGTTATTCAGAGTCTGCTGAGTATGCTTAACGTTCTTTATTGTTCTTTTATCTAAATTTATCTTCACTAATCGCAATTTTGTAATAAGTGTCACTTTGATTTGCAATAATAGCATTGTTTGCCTTGTTTTTTCTTGAATCTCTTCAGAAATACTTTTTTTTCAAGTTAATCGATTCTTTTGATTAAATCTATATTAATCTTTTAGTCATTCTATTTTTCTTAAACGTTTGCTTATGTAGAAACATTTTCGATAATCATATTTTGTTCTTGCTTAAAATTCGATTGAGATTATTCATATAGTTACTATTCCGTGACTAGATTATTCTAAATCAATTATCGTCTAATTATTAGAAGCTCGTTATTTTAATCTTCGATAGTATTCATTAGTTCTCTTATTTTTTCCCCTTGGTTGTAAATTGTTTCCTAATAATTTTGTATTATTGTTTTCATTTGGTCAAGCTATATTTATATTTCGGATTATTTTTATACCTTTACTGGATTCGATTCTATTGTTCCGATTATGATTTTTCCTTCAGAGGAGGAACTTGATTTATCTTCTTCTTGTTGTTGTCTCTGTATTTGTTTCGCAGCTTTCCTTTTTGCGTTCTTAATTTGGTTTTTGGAAAGGCGAATAGATTATTCCATTTTTTTTTTATATTGAATTAAGAAATAAATAGTTGTTTAAAATAGTAGGTTAATGGTGTGAATATTAGAGTAGAAAAGGAGGAATAATAAATAAAATAATAAAGAAATGAAGCAAGAAGTAAAGGGTAAATGAAAAGATGATAATGTAATTTTTTGAAAATCGTCGAAAAGAATGTAAAAAGAAAAATAAAATGAAGAAAAATAAAATAAAATGGAACAATCGTAAAAAAGATGGAAAATGAATAAAAAGTTTAGATGACAATGATATGTGTTATAAGAGATTGGATATTAAGGTTTCTTTGAAAAAAAGTACGAAAATGAGAAAAGGTAAAGAATTAAGTAAGTTTAAGTTTGAAAAATAGTGATGAGTTAAAAAGAGTGTATTTTAAGAATATTATTTTTAAGAGGAATTAAGAAATAAATAGTTGTTTAAAATAGTAGGTTAATGGTGTGAATATTAGAGTAGAAAAGGAGGAATAAAAAATAAAATAATAAAGAAATGATGGAAAAAAAAATTTATGATGGAAAATGAATAAAAAGTTTAGATGACAATGATATGTGTTATAAGAGATTGGATATTAAGGTTTCTTAAAAAAAAAGTACGAAAATGAGAAAAGGTAAAGAATTAAGTAAGTTTAAGTTTGAAAAATAGTGATGAGTTAAAAAGAGTGTATTTTAAGAATATTATTTTTAAGAGGAATTAAGAAATAAATAGTTGTTTAAAATAGTAGGTTAATGGTGTGAATATTAGAGTAGAAAAGGAGGAATAAAAAATAAAATAATAAAGAAATGATGGAAAAAAAAAAATGATGGAAAATGAATAAAAAGTTTAGATGACAATGATATGTGTTATAAGAGATTGGATATTAAGGTTTCTTAAAAAAAAGTACGAAAATGAGAAAAGGTAAAGAATTAAGTAAGTTTAAGTTTGAAAAATAGTGATGAGTTAAAAAGAGTGTATTTTAAGAATATTATTTTTAAGAGGAATTAAGAAATAAATAGTTGTTTAAAATAGTAGGTTAATGGTGTGAATATTAGAGTAGAATAGGAGGAATAATAAATAAAATAATAAAGAAATGAAGCAAGAAGTAAAGGGTAAATGAAAAGATGATAATGTAATTTTTTGAAAATCGTCGAAAAGAATGTAAAAAGAAAAATAAAATGAAGAAAAATAAAATAAAATGGAACAATCGTAAAAAAGATGGAAAATGAATAAAAAGTTTAGATGACAATGATATGTGTTATAAGAGATTGGATATTAAGGTTTCTTTGAAAAAAAGTACGAAAATGAGAAAAGGTAAAGAATTAAGTAAGTTTAAGTTTGAAAAATAGTGATGAGTTAAAAAGAGTGTATTTTAAGAATATAATTTTTAGGAGGAATTAAGAAATAAATAGTTGTTTAAAATAGTAGGTTAATGGTGTGAATATTAGAGTAGAAAAGGAGGAATAATAAATAAAATAATAAAGAAATGAAGCAAGAAGTAAAGGGTAAATGAAAAGATGATAATGTAATTTTTTGAAAATCGTCGAAAAGAATGTAAAAAGAAAAATAAAATGAAGAAAAATAAAATAAAATGGAACAATCGTAAAAAAGATGGAAAATGAATAAAAAGTTTAGATGACAATGATATGTGTTATAAGAGATTGGATATTAAGGATTCTTTGAAAAAAAGTACGAAAATGAGAAAAGGTAAAGAATTAAGTAAGTTTAAGTTTGAAAAATAGTGATGAGTTTAAAAGAGTGTATTTGTAGAATATTATTTTTAGGAGGAATTAAGAAATAAATAGTTGTTTAAAATAGTAGGTTAATGGTGTGAATATTAGAGTAGAAAAGGAGGAATAATAAATAAAATAATAAAGAAATGAAGCAAGAAGTAAAGGGTAAATGAAAAGATGATAATGTAATTTTTTGAAAATCGTCGAAAAGAATGTAAAAAGAAAAATAAAATGAAGAAAAATAAAATAAAATGGAACAATCGTAAAAAAGATGGAAAATGAATAAAAAGTTTAGATGACAATGATATGTGTTATAAGAGATTGGATATTAAGGATTCTTTGAAAAAAAGTACGAAAATGAGAAAAGGTAAAGAATTAAGTAAGTTTAAGTTTGAAAAATAGTGATGAGTTAAAAAGAGTGTATTTTAAGAATATTATTTTTAGGAGGAATTAAGAAATAAATAGTTGTTTAAAATAGTAGGTTAATGGTGTGAATATTAGAGTAGAAAAGGAGGAATAATAAATAAAATAATAAAGAAATGAAGCAAGAAGTAAAGGGTAAATGAAAAGATGATAATGTAATTTTTTGAAAATCGTCGAAAAGAATGTAAAAAGAAAAATAAAATGAAGAAAAATAAAATAAAATGGAAAAATCGTAAAAAAGATGGAAAATGAATAAAAAGGTTAGATGACAATTATATGTGTTATAAGAGATTGGATATTAAGGTTTCTTAGAAAAAGTGCGAAAATGAGAAAAGGTAAAGAATTAAGTAAGTTTAAGTTTGAAAAATAGTGATGAGTTAAAAAGAGTGTATTTTAAGAATATTATTTTTAGGAGGAATTAAGAAATAAATAGTTGTTTAAAATAGTAGGTTAATGGTGTGAATATTAGAGTAGAAAAGGAGGAATAAAAAATAAAATAATAAAGAAATGATGGAAAAAAAAATTTATGATGGAAAATGAATAAAAAGTTTAGATGACAATGATATGTGTTATAAGAGATTGGATATTAAGGTTTCTTTGAAAAAAAGTACGAAAATTAGAAAAGGTAAAGAATTAAGTAAGTTTAAGTTTGAAAAATAGTGATGAGTTAAAAAGAGTGTATTTGTAGAATATTATTTTTAGGAGGAATTAAGAAATAAATAGTTGTTTAAAATAGTAGGTTAATGGTGTGAATATTAGAGTAGAAAAGGAGGAATAATAAATAAAATAATAAAGAAATGAAGCAAGAAGTAAAGGGTAAATGAAAAGATGATAATGTAATTTTTTGAAAATCGTCGAAAAGAATGTAAAAAGAAAAATAAAATGAAGAAAAATAAAATAAAATGGAACAATCGTAAAAAAGATGGAAAATGAATAAAAAATTTAGATGACAATGATATGTGTTATAAGAGATTGGATATTAAGGATTCTTTGAAAAAAAGTACGAAAATGAGAAAAGGTAAAGAATTAAGTAAGTTTAAGTTTGAAAAATAGTGATGAGTTTAAAAAGAGTGTATTTTAAGAATATTATTTTTAAGAGGAATTAAGAAATAAATAGTTGTTTAAAATAGTAGGTTAATGGTGTGAATATTAGAGTAGAAAAGGAGGAATAATAAATAAAATAATAAAGAAATGATGGAAAAAAAAATTTATGATGGAAAATGAATAAAAAGTTTAGATGACAATGATATGTGTTATAAGAGATTGGATATTAAGGTTTCTTTGAAAAAAAGTACGAAAATGAGAAAAGGTAAAGAATTAAGTAAGTTTAAGTTTGAAAAATAGTGATGAGTTAAAAAGAGTGTATTTGTAGAATATTATTTTTAAGAGGAATTAAGAAATAAATAGTTGTTTAAAATAGTAGGTTAATGGTGTGAATATTAGAGTAGAAAAGGAGGAATAATAAATAAAATAATAAAGAAATGAAGCAAGAAGTAAAGGGTAAATGAAAAGATGATAATGTAATTTTTTGAAAATCGTCGAAAAGAATGTAAAAAGAAAAATAAAATGAAGAAAAATAAAATAAAATGGAACAATCGTAAAAAAGATGGAAAATTAATAAAAAATTTAGATGACAATGATATGTGTTATAAGAGATTGGATATTAAGGATTCTTTGAAAAAAAGTACGAAAATGAGAAAAGGTAAAGAATTAAGTAAGTTTAAGTTTGAAAAATAGTGATGAGTTAAAAAGAGTGTATTTTAAGAATATTATTTTTAGGAGGAATTAAGAAATAAATAGTTGTTTAAAATAGTAGGTTAATGGTGTGAATATTAGAGTAGAAAAGGAGGAATAATAAATAAAATAAAATAATAAAGAAATGATGGAAAAAAAAATTTATGATGGAAAATGAATAAAAAGTTTAGATGACAATGATATGTGTTATAAGAGATTGGATATTAAGGTTTCTTTGAAAAAAAGTACGAAAATGAGAAAAGGTAAAGAATTAAGTAAGTTTAAGTTTGAAAAATAGTGATGAGTTAAAAAGAGTGTATTTGTAGAATATTATTTTTAGGAGGAATTAAGAAATAAATAGTTGTTTAAAATAGTAGGTTAATGGTGTGAATATTAGAGTAGAAAAGGAGGAATAATAAATAAAATAATAAAGAAATGAAGCAAGAAGTAAAGGGTAAATGAAAAGATGATAATGTAATTTTTTGAAAATCGTCGAAAAGAATGTAAAAAGAAAAATAAAATGAAGAAAAATAAAATAAAATGGAACAATCGTAAAAAAGATGGAAAATGAATAAAAAATTTAGATGACAATGATATGTGTTATAAGAGATTGGATATTAAGGATTCTTTGAAAAAAAGTACGAAAATGAGAAAAGGTAAAGAATTAAGTAAGTTTAAGTTTGAAAAATAGTGATGAGTTTAAAAAGAGTGTATTTTAAGAATATTATTTTTAAGAGGAATTAAGAAATAAATAGTTGTTTAAAATAGTAGGTTAATGGTGTGAATATTAGAGTAGAAAAGGAGGAATAATAAATAAAATAATAAAGAAATGATGGAAAAAAAAATTTATGATGGAAAATGAATAAAAAGTTTAGATGACAATGATATGTGTTATAAGAGATTGGATATTAAGGTTTCTTTGAAAAAAAGTACGAAAATGAGAAAAGGTAAAGAATTAAGTAAGTTTAAGTTTGAAAAATAGTGATGAGTTAAAAAGAGTGTATTTGTAGAATATTATTTTTAGGAGGAATTAAGAAATAAATAGTTGTTAAAAATAGTAGGTTAATGGTGTGAATATTAGAGTAGAAAAGGAGGAATAATAAATAAAATAATAAAGAAATGAAGCAAGAAGTAAAGGGTAAATGAAAAGATGATAATGTAATTTTTTGAAAATCGTCGAAAAGAATGTAAAAAGAAAAATAAAACGAAGAAAAATAAAATGGAACAATCGTAAAAAAGATGGAAAATGAATAAAAAATTTAGATGACAATGATATGTGTTATAAGTAATTGTTTATTAAGGTTTCTTTGAAAAAAAGTACGAAAATGAGAAAAGGTAAAGAATTAAGTAAGTTTAAGTTTGAAAAATAGTGATGAGTTAAAAAGAGTGTATTTTAAGTATATTATTTTTTAGAGGAATTAAGAAATAAATAGTTGTTTAAAATAGTAGGTTAATGGTGTGATTATTAGAGTAGAAAAGGAGGAATAATAAAAAAAATAATAAAGAAATGAAGCAAGAAGTAAAGGGTAAATGAAAAGATGATAATATAATTTTTTGAAAATCGTCGAAAAGAATGTAAAAAGAAAAATAAAATGAAGAAAAATAAAATAAAATGGAACAATCGTAAAAAAGATGGAAAATGAATAAAAAGTTTAGATGACAATGATATGTGTTATAAGAGATTGGATATTAAGGATTCTTTGAAAAAAAGTACGAAAATGAGAAAAGGTAAAGAATTAAGTAAGTTTAAGTTTGAAAAATAGTGATGAGTTAAAAAGAGTGTATTTTAAGAATATTATTTTTAGGAGGAATTAAGAAATAAATAGTTGTTTAAAATAGTAGGTTAATGGTGTGAATATTAGAGTAGAAAAGGAGGAATAATAAATAAAATAATAAAGAAATGAAGCAAGAAGTAAAGGGTAAATGAAAAGATGATAATGTAATTTTTTGAAAATCGTCGAAAAGAATGTAAAAAGAAAAATAAAATGAAGAAAAATAAAATAAAATGGAACAATCGTAAAAAAGATGGAAAATGAATAAAAAGTTTAGATGACAATGATATGTGTTATAAGAGATTGGATATTAAGGATTCTTTGAAAAAAAGTACGAAAATGAGAAAAGGTAAAGAATTAAGTAAGTTTAAGTTTGAAAAATAGTGATGAGTTTAAAAAGAGTGTATTTTAAGAATATTATTTTTAAGAGGAATTAAGAAATAAATAGTTGTTTAAAATAGTAGGTTAATGGTGTGAATATTAGAGTAGAAAAGGAGGAATAATAAATAAAATAATAAAGAAATGATGGAAAAAAAAATTTATGATGGAAAATGAATAAAAAGTTTAGATGACAATGATATGTGTTATAAGAGATTGGATATTAAGGTTTCTTTGAAAAAAAGTACGAAAATGAGAAAAGGTAAAGAATTAAGTAAGTTTAAGTTTGAAAAATAGTGATGAGTTAAAAAGAGTGTATTTGTAGAATATTATTTTTAGGAGGAATTAAGAAATAAATAGTTGTTAAAAATAGTAGGTTAATGGTGTGAATATTAGAGTAGAAAAGGAGGAATAATAAATAAAATAATAAAGAAATGAAGCAAGAAGTAAAGGGTAAATGAAAAGATGATAATGTAATTTTTTGAAAATCGTCGAAAAGAATGTAAAAAGAAAAATAAAATGAAGAAAAATAAAATGGAACAATCATAAAAAGATGGAAAATGAATAAAAAATTTAGATGACAATGATATGTGTTATAAGTAATTGTTTATTAAGGTTTCTTTGAAAAAAAGTACGAAAATGAGAAAAGGTAAAGAATTAAGTAAGTTTAAGTTTGAAAAATAGTGATGAGTTAAAAAGAGTGTATTTTAAGTATATTATTTTTTAGAGGAATTAAGAAATAAATAGTTGTTTAAAATAGTAGGTTAATGGTGTGATTATTAGAGTAGAAAAGGAGGAATAATAAAAAAAATAATAAAGAAATGAAGCAAGAAGTAAAGGGTAAATGAAAAGATGATAATGTAATTTTTTGAAAATCGTCGAAAAGAATGTAAAAAGAAAAATAAAATGAAGAAAAATAAAATAAAATGGAACAATCGTAAAAAAGATGGAAAATGAATAAAAAGTTTAGATGACAATGATATGTGTTATAAGAGATTGGATATTAAGGATTCTTTGAAAAAAAGTACGAAAATGAGAAAAGGTAAAGAATTAAGTAAGTTTAAGTTTGAAAAATAGTGATGAGTTAAAAAGAGTGTATTTTAAGAATATTATTTTTAGGAGGAATTAAGAAATAAATAGTTGTTTAAAATAGTAGGTTAATGGTGTGAATATTAGAGTAGAAAAGGAGGAATAATAAATAAAATAATAAAGAAATGAAGCAAGAAGTAAAGGGTAAATGAAAAGATGATAATGTAATTTTTTGAAAATCGTCGAAAAGAATGTAAAAAGAAAAATAAAATGAAGAAAAATAAAATAAAATGGAACAATCGTAAAAAAGATGGAAAATGAATAAAAAGTTTAGATGACAATGATATGTGTTATAAGAGATTGGATATTAAGGATTCTTTGAAAAAAAGTACGAAAATGAGAAAAGGTAAAGAATTAAGTAAGTTTAAGTTTGAAAAATAGTGATGAGTTAAAAATAGTGTATTTTAAGAATATTATTTTTAGGAGGAATTAAGAAATAAATAGTTGTTTAAAATAGTAGGTTAATGGTGTGAATATTAGAGTAGAAAAGGAGGAATAATAAATAAAATAATAAAGAAATGATGGAAAAAAAAATTTATGATGGAAAATGAATAAAAAGTTTAGATGACAATGATATGTGTTATAAGAGATTGGATATTAAGGTTTCTTTGAAAAAAAGTACGAAAATGAGAAAAGGTAAAGAATTAAGTAAGTTTAAGTTTGAAAAATAGTGATGAGTTAAAAAGAGTGTATTTGTAGAATATTATTTTTAGGAGGAATTAAGAAATAAATAGTTGTTTAAAATAGTAGGTTAATGGTGTGAATATTAGAGTAGAAAAGGAGGAATAATAAATAAAATAATAAAGAAATGATGGAAAAAAAAATTTATGATGGAAAATGAATAAAAAGTTTAGATGACAATGATATGTGTTATAAGAGATTGGATATTAAGGTTTCTTTGAAAAAAAGTACGAAAATGAGAAAAGGTAAAGAATTAAGTAAGTTTAAGTTTGAAAAATAGTGATGAGTTAAAAAGAGTGTATTTTAAGAATATTATTTTTAGGAGGAATTAAGAAATAAATAGTTGTTTAAAATAGTAGGTTAATGGTGTGAATATTAGAGTAGAAAAGGAGGAATAATAAATAAAATAATAAAGAAATGATGGGTAAAAAAAAATTTATGATGGAAAATGAATAAAAAAGAAAAATTTATATGACATTGATATGTGTTATAAGAGATTGGATATTAAGGTTTCTTTGAAAAAAAGTACGAAAACGAGAAAAGGTAATGAGATAAGTAAGTTTAAGTTAGAAAAATAGTGATGAGTTAAAAAGAGTGTATTTTAAGAATATTACTTTTAGGAGGAATTAAGAAATAAATAGTTGTTTAAAATAGTAGGTTAATGGTGTGAATATTAGAGTAGAAAAGGAGGAATAATAAATAAAATAATAAAGAAATGAAGCAAGAAGTAAAGGGTAAATGAAAAGATGATAATGTAATTTTTTGAAAATCGTCGAAAAGAATGTAAAAAGAAAAATAAAATGAAGAAAAATAAAATGGAACAATCATAAAAAGATGGAAAATGAATAAAAAATTTAGATGACAATGATATGTGTTATAAGAGATTGGATATTAAGGTTTCTTTGAAAAAAAGTACGAAAACGAGAAAAGGTAAAGAATTAAGTAAGTTTAAGTTTGAAAAATAGTGATGAGTTAAAAAGAGTGTATTTTAAGTATATTATTTTTTAGAGGAATTAAGAAATAAATAGTTGTTTAAAATAGTAGGTTAATGGTGTGATTATTAGAGTAGAAAAGGAGGAATAATAAAAAAATAATAAAGAAATGAAGCAAGAAGTAAAAGTTAAATGAAAAGATGATAATGTAATTTTTTGAAAATCGTTGAAAAGAATGTAAAAGAAAAATAAAATGCTGAAAAATAAAATAAAATGGAAAAATCGTAAAAAAGATGGAAAATGAATAAAAAATTTAGATGACAATGATATGTGTTATAAGAGATTGGATATTAAGGTTTCTTTGAAAAAAAGTACGAAAATGAGAAAAGGTAAAGAATTAAGTAAGTTTAAGTTTGAAAAATAGTGATGAGTTAAAAAGAGTGTATTTTAAGAATATTACTTTTAGGAGGAATTAAGAAATAAATAGTTGTTTAAAATAGTAGGTTAATGGTGTGAATATTTAAGTAGAAAAGGAGGAATAATAAATAAAATAATAAAGAAATGAAGCAAGAAGTAAAGGGTAAATGAAAAGATGATAATGTAATTTTTTGAAAATCGTTGAAAAGAATGTAAAAAGAAAAATAAAATGAAGAAAAATAAAATGGAACAATCGTAAAAAAGATGGAAAATGAATAAAAAATTTAGATGACAATGATATGTGTTATAAGAGATTGGATATTAAGGTTTCTTTGAAAAAAAGTACGAAAACGAGAAAAGGTAAAGAATTAAGTAAGTTTAAGTTTGAAAAATAGTGATGAGTTAAAAAGAGTGTATTTTAAGTATATTATTTTTTAGAGGAATTAAGAAATAAATAGTTGTTTAAAATAGTAGGTTAATGGTGTGAATATTAGAGTAGAAAAGGAGGAATAATAAAAAAAATAATAAAGAAATGAAGCAAGAAGTAAAGGTTAAATGAAAAGATGATAATGTAATTTTTTGAAAATCGTTGAAAAGAATGTAAAAAGAAAAATAAAATGAAGAAAAATAAAATAAAATGGAAAAATCGTAAAAAAGATTGAAAAAAAAATTTATGATGGAAAATGAATAAAATGTTTAGATGACAATGATATGTGTTATAAGAGATCGGATATTAAGGTTTCTTTGAAAAAAAGTACGAAAATGAGAAAAGGTAAAGAATTAAGTAAGTTTAAGTTTGAAAAATAGTGATGAGTTAAAAAGAGTGTATTTTAAGAATATTATTTTTAGGAGGAATTAAGAAATAAATAGTTGTTTAAAATAGTAGGTTAATGGTGTGAATATTAGAGTAGAAAAAGAAAAATAATAAATAAAATAATAAAGAAATTATGGAAAAAAAAATTTATTATGGAAAATGAATAAAAAGTTTAGATGACAAATATATGTGTTATAAGAGATTGGATATTAAGGATTCTTTGAAAAAAAGTACGAAAATGAGAAAAGGTAAAGAATTAAGTAAGTTTAAGTTTGAAAAATATTTATGAGTTAAAAAGAGTGTATTTTAAGAATATTATTTTTAGGAGGAATTAAGAAATAAATAGTTGTTTAAAATAGTAGGTTAATGGTGTGAATATTAGAGTAGAAAAGGAGGAATAATAAATAAAATAATAAAGAAATGATGGAAAAAAAAATTTATGATGGAAAATGAATAAAAAATTTAGATGACAATGATATGTGTTATAAGAGATTGGATATTAAGGTTTCTTTGAAAAAAAGTACGAAAACGAGAAAAGGTAATGAATTAAGTAAGTTTAAGTTAGAAAAATAGTGATGAGTTAAAAAGAGTGTATTTTAAGAATATTACTTTTAGGAGGAATTAAGAAATAAATAGTTGTTTAAAATAGTAGGTTAATGGTGTGAATATTAGAGTAGAAAAGGAGGAATAATAAATAAAATAATAAAGAAATGAAGCAAGAAGTAAAGGGTAAATGAAAAGATGATAATGTAATTTTTTGAAAATCGTCGAAAAGAATGTAAAAAGAAAAATAAAATGAAGAAAAATAAAATGGAACAATCATAAAAAGATGGAAAATAAATAAAAAATTTAGATGACAATGATATGTGTTATAAGAGATTGGATATTAAGGTTTCTTTGAAAAAAAGTACGAAAACGAGAAAAGGTAAAGAATTAAGTAAGTTTAAGTTTGAAAAATAGTGATGAGTTAAAAAGAGTGTATTTTAAGAATATTATTTTTAGGAGGAATTAAGAAATAAATAGTTGTTTAAAATAGTAGGTTAATGGTGTGAATATTAGAGTAGAAAAGGAGGAATAATAAATAAAATAATAAAGAAATGATGGAAAAAAAAATTTATGATGGAAAATGAATAAAAAATATAGATGACAATGATATGTGTTATAAGAGATTGGATATTAAGGTTTCTTTGAAAAAAAGTACGAAAACGAGAAAAGGTAATGAATTAAGTAAGTTTAAGTTAGAAAAATAGTGATGAGTTAAAAAGAGTGTATTTTAAGAATATTACTTTTAGGAGGAATTAAGAAATAAATAGTTGTTTAAAATAGTAGGTTAATGGTGTGAATATTAGAGTAGAAAAGGAGGAATAATAAATAAAATAATAAAGAAATGAAGCAAGAAGTAAAGGGTAAATAAAAAGATGATAATGTAATTTTTTGAAAATCGTCGAAAAGAATGTAAAAAGAAAAATAAAATGAAGAAAAATAAAATGGAACAATCATAAAAAGATGGAAAATGAATAAAAAATTTAGATGACAATGATATGTGTTATAAGAGATTGGATATTAAGGTTTCTTTGAAAAAAAGTACGAAAATGAGAAAAGGTAAAGAATTAAGTAAGTTTAAGTTTGAAAAATAGTGATGAGTTAAAAAGAGTGTATTTTAAGAATATTATTTTTAGGAGGAATTAAGAAATAAATAGTTGTTTAAAATAGTAGGTTAATGGTGTGAATATTAGAGTAGAAAAGGAGGAATAATAAAAAAAATAATAAAGAAATGAAGCAAGAAGTAAAAGTTAAATGAAAAGATGATAATGTAATTTTTTGAAAATCGTCGAAAAGAATGTAAAAAGAAAAATAAAATGAAGAAAAATAAAATAAAATGGAACAATCGTAAAAAAGATGGAAAATGAATAAAAAGTTTAGATGACAATGATATGTGTTATAAGAGATTGGATATTAAGGTTTCTTTGAAAAAAAGTACGAAAATGAGAAAAGGTAAAGAATTAAGTAAGTTTAAGTTTGAAAAATAGTGATGAGTTAAAAAGAGTGTATTTTAAGAATATTACTTTTAGGAGGAATTAAGAAATAAATAGTTGTTTAAAATAGTAGGTTAATGGTGTGAATATTTAAGTAGAAAAGGAGGAATAATAAATAAAATAATAAAGAAATGAAGCAAGAAGTAAAGGGTAAATGAAAAGATGATAATGTAATTTTTTGAAAATCGTCGAAAAGAATGTAAAAAGAAAAATAAAATGAAGAAAAATAAAATGGAACAATCGTAAAAAAGATGGAAAATGAATAAAAAATTTAGATGACAATGATATGTGTTATAAGAGATTGGATATTAAGGTTTCTTTGAAAAAAAGTACGAAAACGAGAAAAGGTAAAGAATTAAGTAAGTTTAAGTTAGAAAAATAGTGATGAGTTAAAAAGAGTGTATTTTAAGTATATTATTTTTTAGAGGAATTAAGAAATAAATAGTTGTTTAAAATAGTAGGTTAATGGTGTGAATATTAGAGTAGAAAAGGAGGAATAATAAAAAAAATAATAAAGAAATGAAGCAAGAAGTAAAGGTTAAATGAAAAGATGATAATGTAATTTTTTGAAAATCGTTGAAAAGAATGTAAAAAGAAAAATAAAATGAAGAAAAATAAAATGGAACAATCGTAAAAAAGATGGAAAATGAATAAAAAGTTTAGATGACAATGATATGTGTTATAAGAGATTGGATATTAAGGATTCTTTGAAAAAAAGTACGAAAATGAGAAAAGGTAAAGAATTAAGTAAGTTTAAGTTTGAAAAATAGTGATGAGTTAAAAAGAGTGTATTTTAAGAATATTATTTTTAGGAGGAATTAAGAAATAAATAGTTGTTTAAAATAGTAGGTTAATGGTGTGAATATTAGAGTAGAAAAGGAGGAATAATAAAAAAAATAATAAAGAAATGAAGCAAGAAGTAAAGGTTAAATGAAAAGATGATAATGTAATTTTTTGAAAATCGTTGAAAAGAATGTAAAAAGAAAAATAAAATGAAGAAAAATAAAATAAAATGGAAAAATCGTAAAAAAGATTGAAAAAAAAATTTATGATGGAAAATGAATAAAATGTTTAGATGACAATGATATGTGTTATAAGAGATCGGATATTAAGGTTTCTTTGAAAAAAAGTACGAAAATGAGAAAAGGTAAAGAATTAAGTAAGTTTAAGTTTGAAAAATAGTGATGAGTTAAAAAGAGTGTATTTTAAGAATATTATTTTTAGGAGGAATTAAGAAATAAATAGTTGTTTAAAATAGTAGGTTAATGGTGTGAATATTAGAGTAGAAAAAGAAAAATAATAAATAAAATAATAAAGAAATTATGGAAAAAAAAATTTATTATGGAAAATGAATAAAAAGTTTAGATGACAAATATATGTGTTATAAGAGATTGGATATTAAGGATTCTTTGAAAAAAAGTACGAAAATGAGAAAAGGTAAAGAATTAAGTAAGTTTAAGTTTGAAAAATAGTGATGAGTTAAAAAGAGTGTATTTTAAGAATATTATTTTTAGGAGGAATTAAGAAATAAATAGTTGTTTAAAATAGTAGGTTAATGGTGTGAATATTAGAGTAGAAAAGGAGGAATAATAAAAAAATAATAAAGAAATGAAGCAAGAAGTAAAGGTTAAATGAAAAGATGATAATGTAATTTTTTGAAAATCGTTGAAAAGAATGTAAAAAGAAAAATAAAATGAAGAAAAATAAAATAAAATGGAACAATCGTAAAAAAGATGGAAAATGAATAAAAAGTTTAGATGACAATGATATGTGTTATAATAGATTGGATATTAAGGATTCTTTGAAAAAAAGTACGAAAATGAGAAAAGGTAAAGAATTAAGTAAGTTTAAGTTTGAAAAATAGTGATGAGTTAAAAAGAGTGTATTTTAAGAATATTACTTTTAGGAGGAATTAAGAAATAAATAGTTGTTTAAAATAGTAGGTTATTGGTGTGAATATAAGAGTAGAAAAGGAGGAATAATAAATAAAATAATAAAGAAATGAAGCAAGAAGTAAAGGGTAAATGAAAAGATGATAATGTAATTTTTTGAAAATCGTCGAAAAGAATGTAAAAAGAAAAATAAAATGAAGAAAAATAAAATGGAACAATCGTAAAAAAGATGGAAAATGAATAAAAAGTTTAGATGACAATGATATGTGTTATAAGAGATTGGATATTAAGGATTCTTTGAAAAAAAGTACGAAAATGAGAAAAGGTAAAGAATTAAGTAAGTTTAAGTTTGAAAAATAGTGATGAGTTAAAAAGAGTGTATTTTAAGAATATTATTTTTAGGAGGAATTAAGAAATAAATAGTTGTTTAAAATAGTAGGTTAATGGTGTGAATATTAGAGTAGAAAAAGAAAAATAATAAATAAAATAATAAAGAAATTATGGAAAAATAAATTTATTATGGAAAATGAATAAAAAGTTTAGATGACAAATATATGTGTTATAAGAGATTGGATATTAAGGATTCTTTGAAAAAAAGTACGAAAATGAGAAAAGGTAAAGAATTAAGTAAGTTTAAGTTTGAAAAATAGTGATGAGTTAAAAAGAGTGTATTTTAAGAATATTATTTTTAGGAGGAATTAAGAAATAAATAGTTGTTTAAAATAGTAGGTTAATGGTGTGAATATTAGAGTAGAAAAGGAGGAATAATAAATAAAATAATAAAGAAATGATGGAAAAAAAAATTTATGATGGAAAATGAATAAAAATTTAGATGACAATGATATGTGTTATAAGAGATTGGATATTAAGGTTTCTTTGAAAAAAAGTACGAAAATGAGAAAAGGTAAAGAATTAAGTAAGTTTAAGTTTGAAAAATAGTGATGAGTTAAAAAGAGTGTATTTTAAGAATATTATTTTTAGGAGGAATTAAGAAATAAATAGTTGTTTAAAATAGTAGGTTAATGGTGTGAATATTAGAGTAGTAAAGGAGGAATAATAAATAAAATAATAAAGAAATGAAGCAAGAAGTAAAGGGTAAATGAAAAGATGATAATGTAATTTTTTGAAAATCGTCGAAAAGAATGTAAAAAGAAAAATAAAATGAAGAAAAATAAAATAAAATGGAACAATCGTAAAAAAGATGGAAAATGAATAAAAAGTTTAGATGACAATGATATGTGTTATAAGAGATTGGATATTAAGGTTTCTTAAAAAAATGTACGAAAATGAGAAAAGGTAAAGAATTAAGTAAGTTTAAGTTAGAAAAATAGTGATGAGTTTAAAAGAGTGTATTTGTAGAATATTATTTTTAGGAGGAATTAAGAAATAAATAGTTGTTTAAAATAGTAGGTTAATGGTGTGAATATTAGAGTAGAAAAGGAGGAATAATAAATAAAATAATAAAGAAATGATGGAAAAAAAAATTTATGATGGAAAATGAATAAAAAGTTTAGATGACAATGATATGTGTTATAAGAGATTGGATATTAAGGTTTCTTTGAAAAAAGTACGAAAACGAGAAAAGGTAAAGAATTAAGTAAGTTTAAGTTTGAAAAATAGTGATGAGTTAAAAAGAGTGTATTTTAAGTATATTATTTTTTAGAGGAATTAAGAAATAAATAGTTGTTTAAAATAGTAGGTTAATGGTGTGAATATTAGAGTAGAAAAGGAGGAATAATAAAAAAAATAATAAAGAAATGATGGAAAAAAAAATTTATGATGGAAAATGAATAAAAATTTAGATGACAATGATATGTGTTATAAGAGATTGGATATTAAGGTTTCTTTGAAAAAAAGTACGAAAATGAGAAAAGGTAAAGAATTAAGTAAGTTTAAGTTTGAAAAATAGTGATGAGTTAAAAAGAGTGTATTTTAAGAATATTACTTTTAGGAGGAATTAAGAAATAAATAGTTGTTTAAAATAGTAGGTTAATGGTGTGAATATTTAAGTAGAAAAGGAGGAATAATAAATAAAATAATAAAGAAATGAAGCAAGAAGTAAAAGTTAAATGAAAAGATGATAATGTAATTTTTTGAAAATCGTTGAAAAGAATGTAAAAGAAAAATAAAATGCTGAAAAATAAAATGGAACAATCGTAAAAAGGATGGAAAATGAATAAAAAGTTAAGATGACAAATATATGTGTTATAAGAGATTGGATATTAAGGTTTCTTTGAAAAAGTACGAAAATGAGAAAAGGTAAAGAATTAAGTAAGTTTAAGTTTGAAAAATAGTGATGAGTTAAAAAGAGTGTATTTTAAGAATATTATTTTTAGGAGGAATTAAGAAATAAATAGTTGTTTAAAATAGTAGGTTAATGGTGTGAATATTAGAGTAGAAAAGGAGGAATAATAAATAAAATAATAAAGAAATGAAGCAAGAAGTAAAGGGTAAATGAAAAGATGATAATGTAATTTTTTGAAAATCGTTGAAAAGAATGTAAAAAGAAAAATAAAATGAAGAAAAATAAAATGGAACAATCATAAAAAGATGGAAAATGAATAAAAAATTTAGATGACAATGATATGTGTTATAAGAGATTGGATATTAAGGTTTCTTTGAAAAAAAGTACGAAAACGAGAAAAGGTAAAGAATTAAGTAAGTTTAAGTTTGAAAAATAGTGATGAGTTAAAAAGAGTGTATTTTAAGTATATTATTTTTTAGAGGAATTAAGAAATAAATAGTTGTTTAAAATAGTAGGTTAATGGTGTGATTATTAGAGTAGAAAAGGAGGAATAATAAAAAAAATAATAAAGAAATGAAGCAAGAAGTAAAAGTTAAATGAAAAGATGATAATGTAATTTTTTGAAAATCGTTGAAAAGAATGTAAAAAGAAAAATAAAAAGAAGAAAAATAAAATGGAACAATCGTAAAAAAGATGGAAAATGAATAAAAAATTTAGATGACAATGATATGTGTTATAAGAGATTGGATATTAAGGTTTCTTTGAAAAAAAGTACGAAAACGAGAAAAGGTAAAGAATTAAGTAAGTTTAAGTTTGAAAAATAGTGATGAGTTAAAAAGAGTGTATTTTAAGTATATTATTTTTTAGAGGAATTAAGAAATAAATAGTTGTTTAAAATAGTAGGTTAATGGTGTGAATATTAGAGTAGAAAAGGAGGAATAATAAAAAAAATAATAAAGAAATGAAGCAAGAAGTAAAGGTTAAATGAAAAGATGATAATGTAATTTTTTGAAAATCGTTGAAAAGAATGTAAAAAGAAAAATAAAATGAAGAAAAATAAAATAAAATGGAAAAATCGTAAAAAAGATTGAAAAAAAAATTTATGATGGAAAATGATTAAAATGTTTAGATGACAATGATATGTGTTATAAGAGATCGGATATTAAGGTTTCTTTGAAAAAAAGTACGAAAATGAGAAAAGGTAAAGAATTAAGTAAGTTTAAGTTAGAAAAATAGTGATGAGTTAAAAAGAGTGTATTTTAAGAATATTACTTTTAGGAGGAATTAAGAAATAAATAGTTGTTTAAAATAGTAGGTTAATGGTGTGAATATTAGAGTAGAAAAGGAGGAATAATAAATAAAATAATAAAGAAATGAAGCAAGAAGTAAAGGGTAAATGAAAAGATGATAATGTAATTTTTTGAAAATCGTTGAAAAGAATGTAAAAAGAAAAATAAAATGAAGAAAAATAAAATGGAACAATCGTAAAAAAGATGGAAAATGAATAAAAAATTTAGATGACAATGATATGTGTTATAAGAGATTGGATATTAAGGTTTCTTTGAAAAAAAGTACGAAAACGAGAAAAGGTAAAGAATTAAGTAAGTTTAAGTTTGAAAAATAGTGATGAGTTAAAAAGAGTGTATTTTAAGTATATTATTTTTTAGAGGAATTAAGAAATAAATAGTTGTTTAAAATAGTAGGTTAATGGTGTGAATATTAGAGTAGAAAAGGAGGAATAATAAAAAAAATAATAAAGAAATGAAGCAAGAAGTAAAGGTTAAATGAAAAGATGATAATGTAATTTTTTGAAAATCGTTGAAAAGAATGTAAAAAGAAAAATAAAATGAAGAAAAATAAAATAAAATGGAAAAATCGTAAAAAAGATTGAAAAAAAAATTTATGATGGAAAATGAATAAAATGTTTAGATGACAATGATATGTGTTATAAGAGATCGGATATTAAGGTTTCTTTGAAAAAAAGTACGAAAATGAGAAAAGGTAAAGAATTAAGTAAGTTTAAGTTTGAAAAATAGTGATGAGTTAAAAAGAGTGTATTTTAAGAATATTATTTTTAGGAGGAATTAAGAAATAAATAGTTGTTTAAAATAGTAGGTTAATGGTGTGAATATTAGAGTAGAAAAAGAAAAATAATAAATAAAATAATAAAGAAATTATGGAAAAAAAAATTTATTATGGAAAATGAATAAAAAGTTTAGATGACAAATATATGTGTTATAAGAGATTGGATATTAAGGATTCTTTGAAAAAAAGTACGAAAATGAGAAAAGGTAAAGAATTAAGTAAGTTTAAGTTTGAAAAATAGTGATGAGTTAAAAAGAGTGTATTTTAAGAATATTATTTTTAGGAGGAATTAAGAAATAAATAGTTGTTTAAAATAGTAGGTTAATGGTGTGAATATTAGAGTAGAAAAGGAGGAATAATAAATAAAATAATAAAGAAATGAAGCAAGAAGTAAAGGTTAAATGAAAAGATGATAATGTAATTTTTTGAAAATCGTTGAAAAGAATGTAAAAAGAAAAATAAAATGAAGAAAAATAAAATAAAATGGAAAAATCGTAAAAAGGATGGAAAATGAATAAAAAGTTAAGATGACAAATATATGTGTTATAAGAGATTGGATATTAAGGTTTCTTTGAAAAAGTACGAAAATGAGAAAAGGTAAAGAATTAAGTAAGTTTAAGTTAGAAAAATAGTGATGAGTTAAAAAGAGTGTATTTTAAGAATATTACTTTTAGGAGGAATTAAGAAATAAATAGTTGTTTAAAATAGTAGGTTAATGGTGTGAATATTAGAGTAGAAAAGGAGGAATAATAAATAAAATAATAAAGAAATGAAGCAAGAAGTAAAGGTTAAATGAAAAGATGATAATGTAATTTTTTGAAAATCGTCGAAAAGAATGTAAAAAGAAAAATAAAATGAAGAAAAATAAAATAAAATGGAACAATCGTAAAAAAGATGGAAAATGAATAAAAAGTTTAGATGACAATGATATGTGTTATAAGAGATTGGATATTAAGGTTTGATAGAAAAAAAAGTACGAAAATAAGAAAAGGTAAAGAATTAAGTAAGTTTAAGTTTGAAAAATAGTGATGAGTTAAAAAGAGTGTATTTTAAGAATATTATTTTTAGGAGGAATTAAGAAATAAATAGTTGTTTAAAATAGTAGGTTATTGGTGTGAATATAAGAAGAGAAAAGGAGGAATAATAAATAAAATAATAAAGAAATGAAGCAAGAAGTAAAAGTTAAATGAAAAGATGATAATGTAATTTTATACAATCGATGAAAAGAATGTAAAAAGAAAAATAAAATGAAGAAAAATAAAATAAAATGGAAAAATCGTAAAAAAGATGGAAAAAAAAATTTATGATGGAAAATGAATAAAAAGTTTAGATGGCAATGATATGTGTTATAAGAGATTGGATATTAAGGATTCTTTGAAAAAAAGTACGAAAATGAGAAAAGGTAAAGAATTAAGTAAGTTTAAGTTTGAAAAATAGTGATGAGTTAAAAAGAGTGTATTTTAAGAATATTATTTTTAGGAGGAATTAAGAAATAAATAGTTGTTTAAAATAGTAGGTTAATGGTTTGAATATTATATTAGAAAAGGAGGAATAATAAAAAAAATAATAAAGAAATGAAGCAAGAAGTAAAAGTTAAATGAAAAGATGATAATGTAGTTTTTTGAAAATCGTTGAAAAGAATGTAAAAAGAAAAATAAAAAGAAGAAAAATAAAATAAAAAGTAAAAATCGTAAAAAAGATGGAAAATGAATAAAAAGTTTAGATGGCAATTATATGTGTTATAAGAGATTGGATATTAAGGTTTCTTTGAAAAAAAGTACGAAAATGAGAAAAGGTAAAGAATTAAGTAAGTTTAAGTTTGAAAAATAGTGATGAGTTAAAAAGAGTGTATTTTAAGAATATTATTTTTAGGAGGAATTAAGAAATAAATAGTTGTTTAAAATTGTAGGTTAATGGTTTGAATATTAGAGTAGAAAAGGAGGAATAATAAATAAAATAATAAAGAAATGAAGCAAGAAGTAAAAGTTAAATGAAAAGATGATAATGTAGTTTTTTGAAAATCGTTGAAAAGAATGTAAAAAGAAAAATAAAAAGAAGAAAAATAAAATAAAAAGTAAAAATCGTAAAAATGATGGAAAATGAATAAAAAGTTTAGATGGCAATTATATGTGTTATAAGAGATTGGATATTAAGGTTTCTTTGAAAAAGTACGAAAATGAGAAAAGGTAAAGAATTAAGTAAGTTTAAGTTTGAAAAATAGTGATGAGTTAAAAAGAGTGTATTTTAAGAATATTATTTTTATGAGGAATTAAGAAATAAATAGTTGTTTAAAATAGTAGGTTTATGGTTTGAATATTATATTAGAAAAGGAGGAATAATAAAAAAAATAATAAAGAAATGAAGCAAGAAGTAAAAGTTAAATGAAAAGATGATAATGTAATTTTTTGAAAATCTTCGAAAAGAATGTAAAAAGAAAAATAAAATGAAGAAAAATAAAATAAAATGGAAATATCGTATAAAAAATTTATGATTGAAAATTAAAATGGAAAATGAATAAAAAGTTTAGATGACAATGATATGTGTTATAAGAGATTGGATATTAAGGATTCTTTGAAAAAAAGTACGAAAATTAGAAAAGGTAAAGAATTAAGTAAGTTTAAGTTTGAAAAATAGTGATGAGTTAAAAAGAGTGTATTTTAAGAATATTATTTTTAGGAGGAATTAAGAAATAAATAGTTGTTTAAAATAGTAGGTTATTGGTGTGAATATAAGAGTAGAAAAGGAGGAATAATAAATAAAATAATAAAGAAATGAAGCAAGAAGTAAAAGTTAAATGAAAAGATGATAATGTAATTTTATACAATCGATGAAAAGAATGTAAAAAGAAAAATAAAATGAAGAAAAATAAAATAAAATGGAAAAATCGTAAAAAAGATGGAAAAAAAAATTTATGATGGAAAATGAATAAAAAGTTTAGATGGCAATTATATGTGTTATAAGAGATTGGATATTAAGGTTTCTTTGAAAAAAAGTACGAAAATGAGAAAAGGTAAAGAATTAAGTAAGTTTAAGTTTGAAAAATAGTGATGAGTTAAAAAGAGTGTATTTTAAGAATATTATTTTTAGGAGGAATTAAGAAATAAATAGTTGTTTAAAATTGTAGGTTAATGGTTTGAATATTAGAGTAGAAAAGGAGGAATAATAAATAAAATAATAAAGAAATGAAGCAAGAAGTAAAAGTTAAATGAAAAGATGATAATGTAGTTTTTTGAAAATCGTTGAAAAGAATGTAAAAAGAAAAATAAAAAGAAGAAAAATAAAATAAAAAGTAAAAATCGTAAAAATGATGGAAAATGAATAAAAAGTTTAGATGGCAATTATATGTGTTATAAGAGATTGGATATTAAGGTTTCTTTGAAAAAGTACGAAAATGAGAAAAGGTAAAGAATTAAGTAAGTTTAAGTTTGAAAAATAGTGATGAGTTAAAAAGAGTGTATTTTAAGAATATTATTTTTATGAGGAATTAAGAAATAAATAGTTGTTTAAAATAGTAGGTTTATGGTTTGAATATTATATTAGAAAAGGAGGAATAATAAAAAAAATAATAAAGAAATGAAGCAAGAAGTAAAAGTTAAATGAAAAGATGATAATGTAATTTTTTGAAAATCTTCGAAAAGAATGTAAAAAGAAAAATAAAATGAAGAAAAATAAAATAAAATGGAAATATCGTATAAAAAATTTATGATTGAAAATTAAAATGGAAAATGAATAAAAAGTTTAGATGACAATTATATGTGTTATAAGAGATTGGATATTAAGGTTTCTTTGAAAAAAAGTACGAAAATTAGAAAAGGTAAAGAATTAAGTAAGTTTAAGTTTGAAAAATAGTGATGAGTTAAAAAGAGTGTATTTTAAGAATATTATTTTTAGGAGGAATTAAGAAATAAATAGTTGTTTAAAATAGTAGGTTATTGGTGTGAATATAAGAAGAGAAAAGGAGGAATAATAAATAAAATAATAAAGAAATGAAGCAAGAAGTAAAAGTTAAATGAAAAGATGATAATGTAATTTTATACAATCGATGAAAAGAATGTAAAAAGAAAAATAAAATGAAGAAAAATAAAATAAAATGGAAAAATCGTAAAAAAGATGGAAAAAAAAATTTATGATGGAAAATGAATAAAAAGTTTAGATGGCAATGATATGTGTTATAAGAGATTGGATATTAAGGATTCTTTGAAAAAAAGTACGAAAATGAGAAAAGGTAAAGAATTAAGTAAGTTTAAGTTTGAAAAATAGTGATGAGTTAAAAAGAGTGTATTTTAAGAATATTATTTTTAGGAGGAATTAAGAAATAAATAGTTGTTTAAAATAGTAGGTTAATGGTTTGAATATTATATTAGAAAAGGAGGAATAATAAAAAAAATAATAAAGAAATGAAGCAAGAAGTAAAAGTTAAATGAAAAGATGATAATGTAGTTTTTTGAAAATCGTTGAAAAGAATGTAAAAAGAAAAATAAAAAGAAGAAAAATAAAATAAAAAGTAAAAATCGTAAAAATGATGGAAAATGAATAAAAAGTTTAGATGGCAATTATATGTGTAAAAGAGATTGGATATTAAGGTTTCTTTGAAAAAAAGTACGAAAATGAGAAAAGGTAAAGAATTAAGTAAGTTTAAGTTTGAAAAATAGTGATGAGTTAAAAAGAGTGTATATTAAGAATATTATTTTTAGGAGGAATTAAGAAATAAATAGTTGTTTAAAATAGTAGGTTTATGGTTTGAATATTATATTAGAAAAGGAGGAATAATAAATAAAATAATAAAGAAATGAAGCAAGAAGTAAAAGTTAAATGAAAAGATGATAATGTAATTTTTTGAAAATCTTCGAAAAGAATGTAAAAAGAAAAATAAAATGAAGAAAAATAAAATAAAATGGAAATATCGTATAAAAAATTTATGATTGAAAATTAAAATGGAAAATGAATAAAAAGTTTAGATGACAATGATATGTGTTATAAGAGATTGGATATTAAGGTTTCTTTGAAAAAAAGTACGAAAATAAGAAAAGGTAAAGAATTAAGTAAGTTTAAATTTGAAAAATAGTGATGAGTTAAAAAGAGTGTATTTTAAGAATATTATTTTTAGGAGGAATTAAGAAATAAATAGTTGTTTAAAATAGTAGGTTAATGGTTTGAATATTATATTAGAAAAGGAGGAATAATAAAAAAAATAATAAAGAAATGAAGCAAGAAGTAAAAGTTAAATGAAAAGATGATAATGTAATTTTATACAATCGATGAAAAGAATGTAAAAAGAAAAATAAAATGAAGAAAAATAAAATAAAATGGAAAAATCGTAAAAAAGATGGAAAAAAAAATTTATGATGGAAAATGAATAAAAAGTTTAGATGGCAATGATATGTGTTATAAGAGATTGGATATTAAGGATTCTTTGAAAAAAAGTACGAAAATGAGAAAAGGTAAAGAATTAAGTAAGTTTAAGTTTGAAAAATAGTGATGAGTTAAAAAGAGTGTATTTTAAGAATATTATTTTTAGGAGGAATTAAGAAATAAATAGTTGTTTAAAATAGTAGGTTAATGGTTTGAATATTATATTAGAAAAGGAGGAATAATAAAAAAAATAATAAAGAAATGAAGCAAGAAGTAAAAGTTAAATGAAAAGATGATAATGTAGTTTTTTGAAAATCGTTGAAAAGAATGTAAAAAGAAAAATAAAAAGAAGAAAAATAAAATAAAAAGTAAAAATCGTAAAAATGATGGAAAATGAATAAAAAGTTTAGATGGCAATTATATGTGTTATAAGAGATTGGATATTAAGGTTTCTTTGAAAAAAAGTACGAAAATGAGAAAAGGTAAAGAATTAAGTAAGTTTAAGTTTGAAAAATAGTGATGAGTTAAAAAGAGTGTATATTAAGAATATTATTTTTAGGAGGAATTAAGAAATAAATAGTTGTTTAAAATAGTAGGTTTATGGTTTGAATATTATATTAGAAAAGGAGGAATAATAAATAAAATAATAAAGAAATGAAGCAAGAAGTAAAAGTTAAATGAAAAGATGATAATGTAGTTTTTTGAAAATCTTCGAAAAGAATGTAAAAAGAAAAATAAAATGAAGAAAAATAAAATAAAATGGAAATATCGTATAAAAAATTTATGATTGAAAATTAAAATGGAAAATGAATAAAAAGTTTAGATGACAATGATATGTGTTATAAGAGATTGGATATTAAGGTTTCTTTGAAAAAAAGTACGAAAATAAGAAAAGGTAAAGAATTAAGTAAGTTTAAATTTGAAAAATAGTGATGAGTTAAAAAGAGTGTATTTTAAGAATATTATTTTTAGGAGGAATTAAGAAATAAATAGTTGTTTAAAATAGTAGGTTATTGGTGTGAATATAAGAGTAGAAAAGGAGGAATAATAAATAAAATAATAAAGAAATGAAGCAAGAAGTAAAAGTTAAATGAAAAGATGATAATGTAATTTTTTGAAAATCTTCGAAAAGAATGTAAAAAGAAAAATAAAATGAAGAAAAATAAAATAAAATGGAAAAATCGTAAAAAAGATGGAAAAAAAAATTTATGATGGAAAATGAATAAAAAGTTTAGATGGCAATGATATGTGTTATAAGAGATTGGATATTAAGGATTCTTTGAAAAAAAGTACGAAAATGAGAAAAGGTAAAGAATTAAGTAAGTTTAAGTTTGAAAAATAGTGATGAGTTAAAAAGAGTGTATTTTAAGAATATTATTTTTAGGAGGAATTAAGAAATAAATAGTTGTTTAAAATAGTAGGTTAATGGTGTGAATATTAGAGTAGAAAAGGAGGAATAATAAATAAAATAATAAAGAAATGAAGCAAGAAGTAAAAGTTAAATGAAAAGATGATAATGTAATTTTTTGAAAATCGTTGAAAAGAATGTAAAAAGAAAAATAAAAAGAAGAAAAATAAAATAAAAAGTAAAAATCGTAAAAATGATGGAAAATGAATAAAAAGTTTAGATGGCAATTATATGTGTTATAAGAGATTGGATATTAAGGTTTCTTTGAAAAAAAGTACGAAAATGAGAAAAGGTAAAGAATTAAGTAAGTTTAAGTTTGAAAAATAGTGATGAGTTAAAAAGAGTGTATATTAAGAATATTATTTTTAGGAGGAATTAAGAAATAAATAGTTGTTTAAAATAGTAGGTTATTGGTGTGAATATAAGAGTAGAAAAGGAGGAATAATAAATAAAATAATAAAGAAATGAAGCAAGAAGTAAAAGTTAAATGAAAAGATGATAATGTAATTTTATACAATCGATGAAAAGAATGTAAAAAGAAAAATAAAATGAAGAAAAATAAAATAAAATGGAAAAATCGTAAAAAAGATGGAAAAAAAAATTTATGATGGAAAATGAATAAAAAGTTTAGATGGCAATGATATGTGTTATAAGAGATTGGATATTAAGGATTCTTTGAAAAAAAGTACGAAAATGAGAAAAGGTAAAGAATTAAGTAAGTTTAAATTTGAAAAATAGTGATGAGTTAAAAAGAGTGTATTTTAAGAATATTATTTTTAGGAGGAATTAAGAAATAAATAGTTGTTTAAAATAGTAGGTTATTGGTGTGAATATAAGAGTTGAAAAATGAGGAATAATAAATAAAATAATAAAGAAATGAAGCAAGAAGTAAAAGTTAAATGAAAAGATGATAATGTAATTTTATACAATCGATGAAAAGAATGTAAAAAGAAAAATAAAATGAAGAAAAATAAAATAAAATGGAAAAATCGTAAAAAAGATGGAAAAAAAAATTTATGATGGAAAATGAAAAAAAGTTTAGATGGCAATGATATGTGTTATAAGAGATTGGATATTAAGGATTCTTTGAAAAAAAGTACGAAAATGAGAAAAGGTAAAGAATTAAGTAAGTTTAAGTTTGAAAAATAGTGATGAGTTAAAAAGAGTGTATTTTAAGAATATTATTTTTAGGAGGAATTAAGAAATAAATAGTTGTTTAAAATAGTAGGTTAATGGTTTGAATATTATATTAGAAAAGGAGGAATAATAAAAAAATAATAAAGAAATGAAGCAAGAAGTAAAAGTTAAATGAAAAGATGATAATGTAGTTTTTTGAAAATCTTCGAAAAGAATGTAAAAATAAAAATAAAATGAAGAAAAATAAAATAAAATGTAAAAATCGTAAAAATGATGGAAAATGAATAAAAAGTTAAGATGACAATATATGTGTTATAAGAGATTGGATATTAAGGTTTCTTTGAAAAAAAGTACGAAAATAAGAAAAGGTAAAGAATTAAGTAAGTTTAAGTTTGAAAAATAGTGATGAGTTAAAAAGAGTGTATTTTAAGAATATTATTTTTAGGAGGAATTAAGAAATAAATAGTTGTTTAAAATAGTAGGTTAATGGTGTGAATATTAGAGTAGAAAAATAGGAATAATAAATAAAATAATAAAGAAATGAAGCAAGAAATAAAAGGTAAATGAAAAGATGATAATGTAATTTTTTGAAAATCGTCGAAAAGAATGTAAAAAGAAAAATAAAATGAAGAAAAATAAAATAAAATGTAAAAATCGTAAAAAAGATGGAAAATGAATAAAAAATTTAGATGACAATGATATGTGTTATAAGAGATTGGATATTAAGGTTTCTTTGAAAAAAAGTACGAAAATGAGAAAAGGTAAAGAATTAAGTAAGTTTAAGTTTGAAAAATAGTGATGAGTTAAAAAGAGTGTATTTTAAGAATATTATTTTTAGGAGGAATTAAGAAATAAATAGTTGTTTAAAATAGTAGGTTAATGGTGTGAATATTAGAGTAGAAAAGGAGGAATAATAAATAAAATAATAAAGAAATGAAGCAAGAAGTAAAGGGTAAATGAAAAGATGATAATGTAATTTTTTGAAAATCGTCGAAAAGAATGTAAAAAGAAAAATAAAATGAAGAAAAATAAAATAAAATGGAAAAATCGTAAAAAAGATGGAAAAAAAAATGGAAAATGAATAAAAAGTTTAGATGACAATGATATGTGTTATAAGAGATTGGATATTAAGGTTTCTTTGAAAAAAAGTACGAAAATGAGAAAAGGTAAAGAATTAAGTAAGTTTAAGTTTGAAAAATAGTGATGAGTTAAAAAGAGTGTATTTTAAGAATATTATTTTTAGGAGGAATTAAGAAATAAATAGTTGTTTAAAATAGTAGGTTAATGGTGTGAATATTAGAGTAGAAAAGGAGGAATAATAAATAAAATAATAAAGAAATGAAGCAAGAAGTAAAAGTTAAATGAAAAGATGATAATGTAATTTTTTGAAAATCGTTGAAAAGAATGTAAAAAGAAAAATAAAATGAAGAAAAATAAAATAAAAAGTAAAAATCGTAAAAAAGATGGAAAATGAATAAAAAGTTTAGATGGCAATTATATGTGTTATAAGAGATTGGATATTAAGGTTTCTTTGAAAAAAAGTACGAAAATGAGAAAAGGTAAAGAATTAAGTAAGTTTAAGTTTGAAAAATAGTGATGAGTTAAAAAGAGTGTATTTTAAGAATATTATTTTTATGAGGAATTAAGAAATAAATAGTTGTTTAAAATAGTAGGTTTATGGTTTGAATATTATATTAGAAAAGGAGGAATAATAAATAAAATAATAAAGAAATGAAGCAAGAAGTAAAAGTTAAATGAAAAGATGATAATGTAATTTTTTGAAAATCGTCGAAAGAATGTAAAAAGAAAAATAAAATGAAGAAAAATAAAATAAAATGGAAAAATCGTAAAAAAGATGGAAAATGAATAAAAAGTTTAGATGACAATTATATGTGTTATAAGAGATTGGATATTAAGGTTT
Organism: Loxodes magnus; assembly: GCA_946699065.1. Classification (NCBI taxonomy): domain Eukaryota; phylum Ciliophora; class Karyorelictea; order Loxodida; family Loxodidae; genus Loxodes; species Loxodes magnus. The sequence continues at coordinate 19,278 of CAMPDV010001861.1, read as the reverse complement.
CTTTGAAAAAAAGTACGAAAATAAGAAAAGGTAAAGAATTAAGTAAGTTTAAGTTTGAAAAATAGTGATGAGTTAAAAAGAGTGTATTTTAAGAATATTATTTTTAGGAGGAATTAAGAAATAAATAGTTGTTTAAAATAGTAGGTTATTGGTGTGAATATAAGAGTAGAAAAGGAGGAATAATAAATAAAATAATAAAGAAATGAAGCAAGAAGTAAAAGTTAAATGAAAAGATGATAATGTAATTTTTTGAAAATCTTCGAAAAGAATGTAAAAAGAAAAATAAAATGAAGAAAAATAAAATAAAATGGAAATATCGTATAAAAAATTTATGATTGAAAATTAAAATGGAAAATGAATAAAAAGTTTAGATGACAATGATATGTGTTATAAGAGATTGGATATTAAGGTTTCTTTGAAAAAAAGTACGAAAATAAGAAAAGGTAAAGAATTAAGTAAGTTTAAATTTGAAAAATAGTGATGAGTTAAAAAGAGTGTATTTTAAGAATATTATTTTTAGGAGGAATTAAGAAATAAATAGTTGTTTAAAATAGTAGGTTAATGGTGTGAATATTAGAGTAGAAAAGGAGGAATAATAAAAAAAATAATAAAGAAATGAAGCAAGAAGTAAAAGTTAAATGAAAAGATGATAATGTAATTTTTTGAAAATCTTCGAAAAGAATGTAAAAATAAAAATAAAATGAAGAAAAATAAAATAAAATGTAAAAATCGTAAAAAAGATGGAAAATGAATAAAAAGTTAAGATGACAAATATATGTGTTATAAGAGATTGGATATTAAGGTTTCTTTGAAAAAAAGTACGAAAATAAGAAAAGGTAAAGAATTAAGTAAGTTTAAATTTGAAAAATAGTGATGAGTTAAAAAGAGTGTATTTTAAGAATATTATTTTTAGGAGGAATTAAGAAATAAATAGTTGTTTAAAATAGTAGGTTATTGGTGTTAATATAAGAGTAGAAAAGGAGGAATAATAAATAAAATAATAAAGAAATGAAGCAAGAAGTAAAAGTTAAATGAAAAGATGATAATGTAATTTTTTGAAAATCTTCGAAAAGAATGTAAAAAGAAAAATAAAATGAAGAAAAATAAAATAAAATGTAAAAATCGTAAAAAAAATGGAAAATGAATAAAAAGTTAAGATGACAAATATATGTGTTATAAGAGATTGGATATTAAGGTTTCTTTGAAAAAAAGTACGAAAATAAGAAAAGGTAAAGAATTAAGTAAGTTTAAATTTGAAAAATAGTGATGAGTTAAAAAGAGTGTATTTTAAGAATATTATTTTTAGGAGGAATTAAGAAATAAATAGTTGTTTAAAATAGTAGGTTATTGGTGTGAATATAAGAGTAGAAAAGGAGGAATAATAAATAAAATAATAAAGAAATGAAGCAAGAAGTAAAAGTTAAATGAAAAGATGATAATGTAATTTTTTGAAAATCTTCGAAAAGAATGTAAAAAGAAAAATAAAATGAAGAAAAATAAAATAAAATGGAAAAATCGTAAAAAAGATGGAAAAAAAAATTTATGATGGAAAATGAATAAAAAGTTTAGATGGCAATGATATGTGTTATAAGAGATTGGATATTAAGGATTCTTTGAAAAAAAGTACGAAAATGAGAAAAGGTAAAGAATTAAGTAAGTTTAAGTTTGAAAAATAGTGATGAGTTAAAAAGAGTGTATTTTAAGAATATTATTTTTAGGAGGAATTAAGAAATAAATAGTTGTTTAAAATAGTAGGTTAATGGTTTGAATATTATATTAGAAAAGGAGGAATAATAAATAAAATAATAAAGAAATGAAGCAAGAAGTAAAAGTTAAATGAAAAGATGATAATGTAGTTTTTTGAAAATCGTTGAAAAGAATGTAAAAAGAAAAATAAAAAGAAGAAAAATAAAATAAAAAGTAAAAATCGTAAAAATGATGGAAAATGAATAAAAAGTTTAGATGGCAATTATATGTGTTATAAGAGATTGGATATTAAGGTTTCTTTGAAAAAAAGTACGAAAATTAGAAAAGGTAAAGAATTAAGTAAGTTTAAGTTTGAAAAATAGTGATGAGTTAAAAAGAGTGTATTTTAAGAATATTATTTTTAGGAGGAATTAAGAAATAAATAGTTGTTTAAAATAGTAGGTTATTGGTGTGAATATAAGAGTAGAAAAGGAGGAATAATAAATAAAATAATAAAGAAATGAAGCAAGAAGTAAAAGTTAAATGAAAAGATGATAATGTAATTTTATACAATCGATGAAAAGAATGTAAAAAGAAAAATAAAATGAAGAAAAATAAAATAAAATGGAAAAATCGTAAAAAAGATGGAAAATGAATAAAAAGTTTAGATGGCAATGATATGTGTTATAAGAGATTGGATATTAAGGTTTCTTTGAAAAAAAGTACGAAAATAAGAAAAGGTAAAGAATTAAGTAAGTTTAAATTTGAAAAATAGTGATGAGTTAAAAAGAGTGTATTTTAAGAATATTATTTTTAGGAGGAATTAAGAAATAAATAGTTGTTTAAAATAGTAGGTTATTGGTGTGAATATAAGAGTAGAAAAGGAGGAATAATAAATAAAATAATAAAGAAATGAAGCAAGAAGTAAAAGTTAAATGAAAAGATGATAATGTAATTTTTTGAAAATCTTCGAAAAGAATGTAAAAAGAAAAATAAAATGAAGAAAAATAAAATAAAATCTAAAAATCGTAAAAAAAATGGAAAATGAATAAAAAGTTAAGATGACAAATATATGTGTTATAAGAGATTGGATATTAAGGTTTCTTTGAAAAAAAGTACGAAAATAAGAAAAGGTAAAGAATTAAGTAAGTTTAAATTTGAAAAATAGTGATGAGTTAAAAAGAGTGTATTTTAAGAATATTATTTTTAGGAGGAATTAAGAAATAAATAGTTGTTTAAAATAGTAGGTTATTGGTGTGAATATAAGAGTAGAAAAGGAGGAATAATAAATAAAATAATAAAGAAATGAAGCAAGAAGTAAAAGTTAAATGAAAAGATGATAATGTAATTTTATACAATCGATGAAAAGAATGTAAAAAGAAAAATAAAATGAAGAAAAATAAAATAAAATGGAAAAATCGTAAAAAAGATGGAAAAAAAAATTTATGATGGAAAATGAATAAAAAGTTTAGATGGCAATGATATGTGTTATAAGAGATTGGATATTAAGGATTCTTTGAAAAAAAGTACGAAAATGAGAAAAGGTAAAGAATTAAGTAAGTTTCAATTTGAAAAATAGTGATGAGTTAAAAAGAGTGTATTTTAAGAATATTATTTTTAGGAGGAATTAAGAAATAAATAGTTGTTTAAAATAGTAGGTTAATGGTTTGAATATTATATTAGAAAAGGAGGAATAATAAATAAAATAATAAAGAAATGAAGCAAGAAGTAAAAGTTAAATGAAAAGATGATAATGTAATTTTTTGAAAATCTTCGAAAAGAATGTAAAAAGAAAAATAAAATGAAGAAAAATAAAATAAAATCTAAAAATCGTAAAAAAAATGGAAAATGAATAAAAAGTTAAGATGACAAATATATGTGTTATAAGAGATTGGATATTAAGGTTTCTTTGAAAAAAAGTACGAAAATAAGAAAAGGTAAAGAATTAAGTAAGTTTAAATTTGAAAAATAGTGATGAGTTAAAAAGAGTGTATTTTAAGAATATTATTTTTAGGAGGAATTAAGAAATAAATAGTTGTTTAAAATAGTAGGTTATTGGTGTGAATATAAGAGTAGAAAAGGAGGAATAATAAATAAAATAATAAAGAAATGAAGCAAGAAGTAAAAGTTAAATGAAAAGATGATAATGTAATTTTATACAATCGATGAAAAGAATGTAAAAAGAAAAATAAAATGAAGAAAAATAAAATAAAATGGAAAAATCGTAAAAAAGATGGAAAAAAAAATTTATGATGGAAAATGAATAAAAAGTTTAGATGGCAATGATATGTGTTATAAGAGATTGGATATTAAGGATTCTTTGAAAAAAAGTACGAAAATGAGAAAAGGTAAAGAATTAAGTAAGTTTCAATTTGAAAAATAGTGATGAGTTAAAAAGAGTGTATTTTAAGAATATTATTTTTAGGAGGAATTAAGAAATAAATAGTTGTTTAAAATAGTAGGTTAATGGTTTGAATATTATATTAGAAAAGGAGGAATAATAAATAAAATAATAAAGAAATGAAGCAAGAAGTAAAAGTTAAATGAAAAGATGATAATGTAATTTTTTGAAAATCGTTGAAAAGAATGTAAAAAGAAAAATAAAATGAAGAAAAATAAAATAAAATGGAAATATCGTATAAAAAATTTATGATTGAAAATTAAAATGGAAAATGAATAAAAAGTTTAGATGACAATGATATGTGTTATAAGAGATTGGATATTAAGGTTTCTTTGAAAAAAAGTACGAAAATAAGAAAAGGTAAAGAATTAAGTAAGTTTAAGTTTGAAAAATAGTGATGAGTTAAAAAGAGTGTATTTTAAGAATATTATTTTTAGGAGGAATTAAGAAATAAATAGTTGTTTAAAATAGTAGGTTAATGGTTTGAATATTAGAGTAGAAAAGGAGGAATAATAAATAAAATAATAAAGAAATGAAGCAAGAAGTAAAAGTTAAATGAAAAGATGATAATGTAATTTTTTGAAAATCGTCGAAAGAATGTAAAAAGAAAAATAAAATGAAGAAAAATAAAATAAAATGGAAAAATCGTAAAAAAGATGGAAAATGAATAAAAAGTTTAGATGACAATTATATGTGTTATAAGAGATTGGATATTAAGGTTTCTTTGAAAAAGTACGAAAATGAGAAAAGGTAAAGAATTAAGTAAGTTTAAGTTTGAAAAATAGTGATGAGTTAAAAAGAGTGTATTTTAAGAATATTATTTTTAGGAGGAATTAAGAAATAAATAGTTGTTTAAAATAGTAGGTTAATGGTGTGAATATTAGAGTAGAAAAGGAGGAATAATAAAAAAAATAATAAAGAAATGAAGCAAGAAGTAAAAGTTAAATGAAAAGATGATAATGTAATTTTTTGAAAATCTTCGAAAAGAATGTAAAAAGAAAAATAAAATGAAGAAAAATAAAATAAAATGGAAATATCGTATAAAAAATTTATGATTGAAAATTAAAATGGAAAATGAATAAAAAGTTTAGATGACAATGATATGTGTTATAAGAGATTGGATATTAAGGTTTCTTTGAAAAAAAGTACGAAAATAAGAAAAGGTAAAGAATTAAGTAAGTTTAAATTTGAAAAATAGTGATGAGTTAAAAAGAGTGTATTTTAAGAATATTATTTTTAGGAGGAATTAAGAAATAAATAGTTGTTTAAAATAGTAGGTTAATGGTGTGAATATTAGAGTAGAAAAATAGGAATAATAAATAAAATAATAAAGAAATGAAGCAAGAAATAAAAGTTAAATGAAAAGATGATAATGTAATTTTTTGAAAATCGTCGAAAGAATGTAAAAAGAAAAATAAAATGAAGAAAAATAAAATAAAATGTAAAAATCGTAAAAAAGATGGAAAATGAATAAAAAATTTTGATGACAATGATATGTGTTATAAGAGATTGGATATTAAGGTTTCTTTGAAAAAAAGTACGAAAATAAGAAAAGGTAAAGAATTAAGTAAGTTTCAATTTGAAAAATAGTGATGAGTTAAAAAGAGTGTATTTTAAGAATATTATTTTTAGGAGGAATTAAGAAATAAATAGTTGTTTAAAATAGTAGGTTATTGGTGTGAATATAAGAGTAGAAAAGGAGGAATAATAAATAAAATAATAAAGAAATGAAGCAAGAAGTAAAAGTTAAATGAAAAGATGATAATGTAATTTTATACAATCGATGAAAAGAATGTAAAAAGAAAAATAAAATGAAGAAAAATAAAATAAAATGGAAAAATCGTAAAAAAGATGGAAAAAAAAATTTATGATGGAAAATGAATAAAAAGTTTAGATGGCAATGATATGTGTTATAAGAGATTGGATATTAAGGATTCTTTGAAAAAAAGTACGAAAATGAGAAAAGGTAAAGAATTAAGTAAGTTTAAGTTTGAAAAATAGTGATGAGTTAAAAAGAGTGTATTTTAAGAATATTATTTTTAGGAGGAATTAAGAAATAAATAGTTGTTTAAAATAGTAGGTTAATGGTGTGAATATTAGAGTAGAAAAATAGGAATAATAAATAAAATTATAAAGAAATGAAGCAAGAAGTAAAAGTTAAATGAAAAGATGATAATGTAATTTTTTGAAAATTGTTGAAAAGAATGTAAAAAGAAAAATAAAAAGAAGAAAAATAAAATAAAAAGTAAAAATCGTAAAAATGATGGAAAATGAATAAAAAGTTTAGATGGCAATTATATGTGTTATAAGAGATTGGATATTAAGGTTTCTTTGAAAAAAAGTACGAAAATGAGAAAAGGTAAAGAATTAAGTAAGTTTAAATTTGAAAAATAGTGATGAGTTAAAAAGAGTGTATTTTAAGAATATTATTTTTAGGAGGAATTAAGAAATAAATAGTTGTTTAAAATAGTAGGTTAATGGTTTGAATATTAGAGTAGAAAAGGAGGAATAATAAATAAAATAATAAAGAAATGAAGCAAGAAGTAAAAGTTAAATGAAAAGATGATAATGTAATTTTTTGAAAATCGTCGAAAGAATGTAAAAAGAAAAATAAAATGAAGAAAAATAAAATAAAATGGAAAAATCGTAAAAAAGATGGAAAATGAATAAAAAGTTTAGATGACAATTATATGTGTTATAAGAGATTGGATATTAAGGTTTCTTTGAAAAAGTACGAAAATGAGAAAAGGTAAAGAATTAAGTAAGTTTAAGTTTGAAAAATAGTGATGAGTTAAAAAGAGTGTATTTTAAGAATATTATTTTTAGGAGGAATTAAGAAATAAATAGTTGTTTAAAATAGTAGGTTATTGGTGTGAATATAAGAGTAGAAAAGGAGGAATAATAAATAAAATAATAAAGAAATGAAGCAAGAAGTAAAAGTTAAATGAAAAGATGATAATGTAATTTTTTGAAAATCGTTGAAAAGAATGTAAAAAGAAAAATAAAATGAAGAAAAATAAAATAAAATGGAAATATCGTATAAAAAATTTATGATTGAAAATTAAAATGGAAAATGAATAAAAAGTTTAGATGACAATGATATGTGTTATAAGAGATTGGATATTAAGGTTTCTTTGAAAAAAAGTACGAAAATAAGAAAAGGTAAAGAATTAAGTAAGTTTAAATTTGAAAAATAGTGATGAGTTAAAAAGAGTGTATTTTAAGAATATTATTTTAAGGAGGAATTAAGAAATAAATAGTTGTTTAAAATAGTAGGTTAATGGTGTGAATATTAGAGTAGAAAAGGAGGAATAATAAAAAAAATAATAAAGAAATGAAGCAAGAAGTAAAAGTTAAATGAAAAGATGATAATGTAATTTTTTGAAAATCGTCGAAAGAATGTAAAAAGAAAAATAAAATGAAGAAAAATAAAATAAAATGTAAAAATCGTAAAAAAGATGGAAAATGAATAAAAAATTTTGATGACAATGATATGTGTTATAAGAGATTGGATATTAAGGTTTCTTTGAAAAAAAGTACGAAAATAAGAAAAGGTAAAGAATTAGTAAGTTTAAGTTTGAAAAATAGTGATGAGTTAAAAAGAGTGTATTTTAAGAATATTATTTTTAGGAGGAATTAAGAAATAAATAGTTGTTTAAAATAGTAGGTTATTGGTGTGAATATAAGAGTAGAAAAGGAGGAATAATAAATAAAATAATAAAGAAATGAAGCAAGAAGTAAAAGTTAAATGAAAAGATGATAATGTAATTTTTTGAAAATCTTCGAAAAGAATGTAAAAAGAAAAATAAAATGAAGAAAAATAAAATAAAATGGAAATATCGTATAAAAAATTTATGATTGAAAATTAAAATGGAAAATGAATAAAAAGTTTAGATGACAATGATATGTGTTATAAGAGATTGGATATTAAGGTTTCTTTGAAAAAAAGTACGAAAATAAGAAAAGGTAAAGAATTAAGTAAGTTTAAATTTGAAAAATAGTGATGAGTTAAAAAGAGTGTATTTTAAGAATATTATTTTAAGGAGGAATTAAGAAATAAATAGTTGTTTAAAATAGTAGGTTAATGGTGTGAATATTAGAGTAGAAAAGGAGGAATAATAAAAAAAATAATAAAGAAATGAAGCAAGAAGTAAAAGTTAAATGAAAAGATGATAATGTAATTTTTTGAAAATCGTCGAAAGAATGTAAAAAGAAAAATAAAATGAAGAAAAATAAAATAAAATGTAAAAATCGTAAAAAAGATGGAAAATGAATAAAAAATTTTGATGACAATGATATGTGTTATAAGAGATTGGATATTAAGGTTTCTTTGAAAAAAAGTACGAAAATAAGAAAAGGTAAAGAATTAGTAAGTTTAAGTTTGAAAAATAGTGATGAGTTAAAAAGAGTGTATTTTAAGAATATTATTTTTAGGAGGAATTAAGAAATAAATAGTTGTTTAAAATAGTAGGTTATTGGTGTGAATATAAGAGTAGAAAAGGAGGAATAATAAATAAAATAATAAAGAAATGAAGCAAGAAGTAAAAGTTAAATGAAAAGATGATAATGTAATTTTTTGAAAATCTTCGAAAAGAATGTAAAAAGAAAAATAAAATGAAGAAAAATAAAATAAAATGTAAAAATCGTAAAAAAAATGGAAAATGAATAAAAAGTTAAGATGACAATTATATGTGTTATAAGAGATTGGATATTAAGGTTTCTTTGAAAAAAAGTACGAAAATAAGAAAAGGTAAAGAATTAAGTAAGTTTAAATTTGAAAAATAGTGATGAGTTAAAAAGAGTGTATTTTAAGAATATTATTTTTAGGAGGAATTAAGAAATAAATAGTTGTTTAAAATAGTAGGTTAATGGTGTGAATATTAGAGTAGAAAAGGAGGAATAATAAATAAAATAATAAAGAAATGAAGCAAGAAGTAAAAGTTAAATGAAAAGATGATAATGTAATTTTTTGAAAATCGTTGAAAAGAATGTAAAAAGAAAAATAAAATGAAGAAAAATAAAATAAAATGGAAATATCGTATAAAAAATTTATGATTGAAAATTAAAATGGAAAATGAATAAAAAGTTTAGATGGCAATGATATGTGTTATAAGAGATTGGATATTAAGGATTCTTTGAAAAAAAGTACGAAAATGAGAAAAGGTAAAGAATTAAGTAAGTTTAAGTTTGAAAAATAGTGATGAGTTAAAAAGAGTGTATTTTAAGAATATTATTTTTAGGAGGAATTAAGAAATAAATAGTTGTTTAAAATAGTAGGTTAATGGTTTGAATATTAGAGTAGAAAAGGAGGAATAGCAAATAAAATAATAAAGAAATGAAGCAAGAAGTAAAGGGTAAATGAAAAGATGATAATGTAATTTTATACAATAGTCGAAAAGAATTTAAAAAGAAAAATAAAATGAAGAAAAATAAAATAAAAAGTAAAAATCGTAAAAAAAATGGAAAATGAATAAAAAGTTTAGATGGCAATTATATGTGTTATAAGAGATTGGATATTAAGGTTTCTTTGAAAAAAAGTACGAAAATGAGAAAAGGTAAAGAATTAAGTAAGTTTAAATTTGAAAAATAGTGATGAGTTAAAAAGAGTGTATTTTAAGAATATTATTTTTAGGAGGAATTAAGAAATAAATAGTTGTTTAAAATAGTAGGTTATTGGTGTGAATATAAGAGTAGAAAAGGAGGAATAATAAATAAAATAATAAAGAAATGAAGCAAGAAGTAAAAGTTAAATGAAAAGATGATAATGTAATTTTATACAATCGATGAAAAGAATGTAAAAAGAAAAATAAAATGAAGAAAAATAAAATAAAATGTAAAAATCGTAAAAAAAATGGAAAATGAATAAAAAGTTAAGATGACAATGATATGTGTTATAAGAGATTGGATATTAAGGTTTCTTTGAAAAAAAGTACGAAAATAAGAAAAGGTAAAGAATTAAGTAAGTTTAAATTTGAAAAATAGTGATGAGTTAAAAAGAGTGTATTTTAAGAATATTATTTAAAGGAGGAATTAAGAAATAAATAGTTGTTTAAAATAGTAGGTTATTGGTGTGAATATAAGAGTAGAAAAGGAGGAATAATAAATAAAATAATAAAGAAATGAAGCAAGAAGTAAAAGTTAAATGAAAAGATGATAATGTAATTTTATACAATCGATGAAAAGAATGTAAAAAGAAAAATAAAATGAAGAAAAATAAAATAAAATGGAAAAATCGTAAAAAAGATGGAAAATGAATAAAAAGTTTAGATGACAATGATATGTGTTATAAGAGATTGGATATTAAGGTTTCTTTGAAAAAAAGTACGAAAATGAGAAAAGGTAAAGAATTAAGTAAGTTTAAGTTTGAAAAATAGTGATGAGTTAAAAAGAGTGTATTTTAAGAATATTATTTTTAGGAGGAATTAAGAAATAATTAGTTGTTTAAAATAGTAGGTTAATGGTTTGAATATTAGAGTAGAAAAGGAGGAATAGCAAATAAAATAATAAAGAAATGAAGCAAGAAGTAAAAGTTAAATGAAAAGATGATAATGTAATTTTATACAATCGATGAAAAGAATGTAAAAAGAAAAATAAAATGAAGAAAAATAAAATAAAATGGAAAAATCGTAAAAAAGATGGAAAATGAATAAAAAGTTTAGATGACAATGATATGTGTTATAAGAGATTGGATATTAAGGTTTCTTTGAAAAAGTACGAAAATGAGAAAAGGTAAAGAATTAAGTAAGTTTAAGTTTGAAAAATAGTGATGAGTTAAAAAGAGTGTATTTTAAGAATATTATTTTTATGAGGAATTAAGAAATAAATAGTTGTTTAAAATAGTAGGTTTATGGTTTGAATATTATATTAGAAAAGGAGGAATAATAAAAAAAATAATAAAGAAATGAAGCAAGAAGTAAAAGTTAAATGAAAAGATGATAATGTAATTTTTTGAAAATCTTCGAAAAGAATGTAAAAAGAAAAATAAAATGAAGAAAAATAAAATAAAATGGAAATATCGTATAAAAAATTTATGATTGAAAATTAAAATGGAAAATGAATAAAAAGTTTAGATGACAATGATATGTGTTATAAGAGATTGGATATTAAGGTTTCTTTGAAAAAAAGTACGAAAATAAGAAAAGGTAAAGAATTAAGTAAGTTTAAATTTGAAAAATAGTGATGAGTTAAAAAGAGTGTATTTTAAGAATATTATTTTTAGGAGGAATTAAGAAATAAATAGTTGTTTAAAATAGTAGGTTATTGGTGTGAATATAAGAGTAGAAAAGGAGGAATAATAAATAAAATAATAAAGAAATGAAGCAAGAAGTAAAAGTTAAATGAAAAGATGATAATGTAATTTTTTGAAAATCTTCGAAAAGAATGTAAAAAGAAAAATAAAATGAAGAAAAATAAAATAAAATCTAAAAATCGTAAAAAAAATGGAAAATGAATAAAAAGTTAAGATGACAAATATATGTGTTATAAGAGATTGGATATTAAGGTTTCTTTGAAAAAAAGTACGAAAATAAGAAAAGGTAAAGAATTAAGTAAGTTTAAGTTTGAAAAATACTGATGAGTTAAAAAGAGTGTATTTTAAGAATATTATTTTTAGGAGGAATTAAGAAATAAATAGTTGTTTAAAATAGTAGGTTAATGGTGTGAATATTAGAGTAGAAAAGGAGGAATAATAAAAAAAATAATGAAGAAATGAAGCAAGAAGTAAAAAGTAAATGAAAAGATGATATTGTAATTTTTTACAATAGTCGAAAAGAATGTAAAAAGAGAAATAAAATGAAGAAAAATAAAATAAAATGGAAAAATCGTAAAAAAGATGGAAAATGAATAAAAAGTTTAGATGACAATGATATGTGTTATAAGAGATTGGATATTAAGGTTTCTTTGAAAAAGTGCGAAAATAAGAAAAGGTAAAGAATTAAGTAAGTTTAAATTTGAAAAATAGTGATGAGTTAAAAAGAGTGTATTTTAAGAATATTATTTTTAGAAGGAATTAAGAAATAAATAGTTGTTTAAAATAGTAGGTTAATGGTGTGAATATTAGAGTAGAAAAGGAGGAATAATAAAAAAAATAATAAAGAAATGAAGCAAGAAGTAAAGGGTAAATGAAAAGATGATATTGTAATTTTATACAATAGTCGAAAAGAATGTAAAAAGAGAAATAAAATGAAGAAAAATAAAATAAAATGTAAAAATCGTAAAAAAAATGGAAAATGAATAAAAAGTTAAGATGACAATGATATGTGTTATAAGAGATTGGATATTAAGGTTTCTTTGAAAAAAAGTACGAAAATGAGAAAAGGTAAAGAATTAAGTAAGTTTAAATTTGAAAAATAGTGATGAGTTAAAAAGAGTGTATTTTAAGAATATTATTTTTAGGAGGAATTAAGAAATAAATAGTTGTTTAAAATAGTAGGTTATTGGTGTGAATATAAGAGTAGAAAAGGAGGAATAATAAATAAAATAATAAAGAAATGAAGCAAGAAGTAAAAGTTAAATGAAAAGATGATAATGTAATTTTATACAATCGATGAAAAGAATGTAAAAAGAAAAATAAAATGAAGAAAAATAAAATAAAATGGAAAAATCGTAAAAAAGATGGAAAAAAAAATTTATGATGGAAAATGAATAAAAAGTTTAGATGGCAATGATATGTGTTATAAGAGATTGGATATTAAGGATTCTTTGAAAAAAAGTACGAAAATGAGAAAAGGTAAAGAATTAAGTAAGTTTAAGTTTGAAAAATAGTGATGAGTTAAAAAGAGTGTATTTTAAGAATATTATTTTTAGGAGGAATTAAGAAATAAATAGTTGTTTAAAATAGTAGGTTAATGGTTTGAATATTATATTAGAAAAGGAGGAATAATAAATAAAATATCAAAGAAATGAAGCAAGAAGTAAAAGTTAAATGAAAAGATGATAATGTAATTTTTTGAAAATCTTCGAAAAGAATGTAAAAAGAAAAATAAAATGAAGAAAAATAAAATAAAATGTAAAAATCGTAAAAAAAATGGAAAATGAATAAAAAGTTAAGATGACAAATATATGTGTTATAAGAGATTGGATATTAAGGTTTCTTTGAAAAAAAGTACGAAAATAAGAAAAGGTAAAGAATTAAGTAAGTTTAAATTTGAAAAATAGTGATGAGTTAAAAAGAGTGTATTTTAAGAATATTATTTTTAGGAGGAATTAAGAAATAAATAGTTGTTTAAAATAGTAGGTTATTGGTGTGAATATAAGAGTAGAAAAGGAGGAATAATAAATAAAATAATAAAGAAATGAAGCAAGAAGTAAAAGTTAAATGAAAAGATGATAATGTAATTTTATACAATCGATGAAAAGAATGTAAAAAGAAAAATAAAATGAAGAAAAATAAAATAAAATGGAAAAATCGTAAAAAAGATGGAAAAAAAAATTTATGATGGAAAATGAATAAAAAGTTTAGATGGCAATGATATGTGTTATAAGAGATTGGATATTAAGGTTTCTTTGAAAAAAAGTACGAAAATGAGAAAAGGTAAAGAATTAAGTAAGTTTAAGTTTGAAAAATAGTGATGAGTTAAAAAGAGTGTATTTTAAGAATATTATTTTTAGGAGGAATTAAGAAATAAATAGTTGTTTAAAATAGTAGGTTAATGGTTTGAATATTATATTAGAAAAGGAGGAATAATAAATAAAATAATAAAGAAATGAAGCAAGAAGTAAAAGTTAAATGAAAAGATGATAATGTAGTTTTTTGAAAATCGTTGAAAAGAATGTAAAAAGAAAAATAAAAAGAAGAAAAATAAAATAAAAAGTAAAAATCGTAAAAATGATGGAAAATGAATAAAAAGTTTAGATGGCAATTATATGTGTTATAAGAGATTGGATATTAAGGTTTCTTTGAAAAAAAGTACGAAAATGAGAAAAGGTAAAGAATTAAGTAAGTTTAAGTTTGAAAAATAGTGATGAGTTAAAAAGAGTGTATTTTAAGAATATTATTTTTAGGAGGAATTAAGAAATAAATAGTTGTTTAAAATAGTAGGTTAATGGTTTGAATATTAGAGTAGAAAAGGAGGAATAGCAAATAAAATAATAAAGAAATGAAGCAAGAAGTAAAAGTTAAATGAAAAGATGATATTGTAATTTTATACAATCGATGAAAAGAATGTAAAAAGAGAAATAAAATGAAGAAAAATAAAATAAAATGGAAAAATCGTAAAAAAGATGGAAAATGAATAAAAAGTTTAGATGACAATGATATGTGTTATAAGAGATTGGATATTAAGGTTTCTTTGAAAAAGTACGAAAATGAGAAAAGGTAAAGAATTAAGTAAGTTTAAGTTTGAAAAATAGTGATGAGTTAAAAAGAGTGTATTTTAAGAATATTATTTTTATGAGGAATTAAGAAATAAATAGTTGTTTAAAATAGTAGGTTAATGGTTTGAATATTATATTAGAAAAGGAGGAATAATAAATAAAATATCAAAGAAATGAAGCAAGAAGTAAAAGTTAAATGAAAAGATGATAATGTAATTTTTTGAAAATCTTCGAAAAGAATGTAAAAAGAAAAATAAAATGAAGAAAAATAAAATAAAATGGAAATATCGTATAAAAAATTTATGATAAAAAATTAAAATGGAAAATGAATAAAAAGTTTAGATGACAATTATATGTGTTATAAGAGATTGGATATTAAGGTTTCTTTGAAAAAAAGTACGAAAATAAGAAAAGGTAAAGAATTAAGTAAGTTTAAGTTTGAAAAATAGTGATGAGTTAAAAAGAGTGTATTTTAAGAATATTATTTTTAGGAGGAATTAAGAAATAAATAGTTGTTTAAAATAGTAGGTTATTGGTGTGAATATTAGAGTAGAAAAATAGGAATAATAAATAAAATAATAAAGAAATGAAGCAAGAAGTAAAAGTTAAATGAAAAGATGATAATGTAATTTTTTGAAAATCGTCGAAAGAATGTAAAAAGAAAAATAAAATGAAGACAAATAAAATAAAATGTAAAAATCGTAAAAAAGATGGAAAATGAATAAAAAATTTTGATGACAATGATATGTGTTATAAGAGATTGGATATTAAGGTTTCTTTGAAAAAAAGTACGAAAATGAGAAAAGGTAAAGAATTAAGTAAGTTTAAGTTTGAAAAATACTGATGAGTTAAAAAGAGTGTATTTTAAGAATATTATTTTTAGGAGGAATTAAGAAATAAATAGTTGTTTAAAATAGTAGGTTAATGGTGTGAATATTAGAGTAGAAAAGGAGGAATAATAAAAAAAATAATGAAGAAATGAAGCAAGAAGTAAAAAGTAAATGAAAAGATGATATTGTAATTTTATACAATAGTCGAAAAGAATGTAAAAAGAGAAATAAAATGAAGAAAAATAAAATAAAATTGAAAAATCGTAAAAAAGATGGAAAATGAATAAAAAGTTTAGATGACAATGATATGTGTTATAAGAGATTGGATATTAAAGTTTCTTTGAAAAAGTGCGAAAATAAGAAAAGGTAAAGAATTAAGTAAGTTTAAATTTGAAAAATAGTGATGAGTTAAAAAGAGTGTATTTTAAGAATATTATTTTTAGGAGGAATTAAGAAATAAATAGTTGTTTAAAATAGTAGGTTAATGGTGTGAATATTAGAGTAGAAAAGGAGGAATAATAAAAAAAATAATAAAGAAATGAAGCAAGAAGTAAAGGGTAAATGAAAAGATGATATTGTAATTTTATACAATAGTCGAAAAGAATGTAAAAAGAGAAATAAAATGAAGAAAAATAAAATAAAATGGAAAAATCGTAAAAAAGATGGAAAATGAATAAAAAGTTTAGATGACAATGATATGTGTTATAAGAGATTGGATATTAAGGTTTCTTTGAAAAAGTGCGAAAATAAGAAAAGGTAAAGAATTAAGTAAGTTTAAGTTTGAAAAATAGTGATGAGTTAAAAAGAGTGTATTTTAAGAATATTATTTTTAGGAGGAATTAAGAAATAAATAGTTGTTTAAAATAGTAGGTTAATGGTGTGAATATTAGAGTAGAAAAGGAGGAATAATAAATAAAATAATAAAGAAATGAAGCAAGAAGTAAAAGTTAAATGAAAAGATGATAATGTAGTTTTTTGAAAATCGTTGAAAAGAATGTAAAAAGAAAAATAAAAAGAAGAAAAATAAAATAAAAAGTAAAAATCGTAAAAAAGATGGAAAATGAATAAAAAGTTTAGATGGCAATTATATGTGTTATAAGAGATTGGATATTAAGGTTTCTTTGAAAAAAAGTACGAAAATGAGAAAAGGTAAAGAATTAAGTAAGTTTAAGTTTGAAAAATACTGATGAGTTAAAAAGAGTGTATTTTAAGAATATTATTTTTAGGAGGAATTAAGAAATAAATAGTTGTTTAAAATAGTAGGTTAATGGTTTGAATATTAGAGTAGAAAAGGAGGAATAGCAAATAAAATAATAAAGAAATGAAGCAAGAAGTAAAAGTTAAATGAAAAGATGATAATGTAATTTTATACAATCGATGAAAAGAATGTAAAAAGAAAAATAAAATGAAGAAAAATAAAATAAAATGGAAAAATCGTAAAAAAGATGGAAAATGAATAAAAAGTTTAGATGACAATGATATGTGTTATAAGAGATTGGATATTAAGGTTTCTTTGAAAAAGTACGAAAATGAGAAAAGGTAAAGAATTAAGTAAGTTTAAGTTTGAAAAATAGTGATGAGTTAAAAAGAGTGTATTTTAAGAATATTATTTTTATGAGGAATTAAGAAATAAATAGTTGTTTAAAATAGTAGGTTAATGGTGTGAATATTAGAGTAGAAAAGGAGGAATAATAAAAAAAATAATAAAGAAATGAAGCAAGAAGTAAAGGGTAAATGAAAAGATGATAATGTAATTTTATACAATAGTCGAAAAGAATGTAAAAAGAAAAATAAAATGAAGAAAAATAAAATAAAATGGAAAAATCGTAAAAAAGATGGAAAATGAATAAAAAGTTTAGATGACAATGATATGTGTTATAAGAGATTGGATATTAAGGTTTCTTTGAAAAAAAGTACGAAAATAAGAAAAGGTAAAGAATTAAGTAAGTTTAAGTTTGAAAAATACTGATGAGTTAAAAAGAGTGTATTTTAAGAATATTATTTTTAGGAGGAATTAAGAAATAAATAGTTGTTTAAAATAGTAGGTTAATGGTGTGAATATTAGAGTAGAAAAGGAGGAATAATAAAAAAAATAATAAAGAAATGAAGCAAGAAGTAAAAGGTAAATGAAAAGATGATAATGTAATTTTTTGAAAATCGTCGAAAGAATGTAAAAAGAAAAATAAAATGAAGAAAAATAAAATGGTAAAAATCGTAAAAAAGATGGAAAATGAATAAAAAGTTTAGATGACAATGATATGTGTTATAAGAGATTGGATATTAAGGTTTCTTTGAAAAAAAGTGCGAAAATAAGAAAAGGTAAAGAATTAAGTAAGTTTAAGTTTGAAAAATAGTGATGAGTTAAAAAGAGTGTATTTTAAGAATATTATTTTTAGGAGGAATTAAGAAATAAATAGTTGTTTAAAATAGTAGGTTAATGGTGTGAATATTAGAGTAGAAAAGGAGGAATAATAAATAAAATAATAAAGAAATGAAGCAAGAAGTAAAGGGTAAATGAAAAGATGATAATGTAATTTTTTGAAAATCGTCGAAAAGAATGTAAAAAGAAAAATAAAAAGAAGAAAAATAAAATAAAAAGTAAAAATCGTAAAAAAGATGGAAAATGAATAAAAAGTTTAGATGACAATGATATGTGTTATAAGAGATTGGATATTAAGGTTTCTTTGAAAAAAAGTACGAAAATGAGAAAAGGTAAAGAATTAAGTAAGTTTAAGTTTGAAAAATAGTGATGAGTTAAAAAGAGTGTATTTTAAGAATATTATTTTTAGGAGGAATTAAGAAATAAATAGTTGTTTAAAATAGTAGGTTAATGGTTTGAATATTAGAGTAGAAAAGGAGGAATAGCAAATAAAATAATAAAGAAATGAAGCAAGAAGTAAAAGTTAAATGAAAAGATGATAATGTAATTTTATGAAAATCGATCGAAAAGAATGTAAAAAGAAAAATAAAATGAAGAAAAATAAAATAAAATGGAAAAATCGTAAAAAAGATGGAAAATGAATAAAAAGTTTAGATGACAATGATATGTGTTATAAGAGATTGGATATTAAGGTTTCTTTGAAAAAGTACGAAAATGAGAAAAGGTAAAGAATTAAGTAAGTTTAAGTTTGAAAAATAGTGATGAGTTAAAAAGAGTGTATTTTAAGAATATTATTTTTAGGAGGAATTAAGAAATAAATAGTTGTTTAAAATAGTAGGTTAATGGTTTGAATATTAGAGTAGAAAAGGAGGAATAGCAAATAAAATAATAAAGAAATGAAGCAAGAAGTAAAGGGTAAATGAAAAGATGATATTGTAATTTTATACAATAGTCGAAAAGAATGTAAAAAGAGAAATAAAATGAAGAAAAATAAAATAAAATGGAAAAATCGTAAAAAAGATGGAAAATGAATAAAAAGTTTAGATGACAATGATATGTGTTATAAGAGATTGGATATTAAGGTTTCTTTGAAAAAGTGCGAAAATAAGAAAAGGTAAAGAATTAAGTAAGTTTAAGTTTGAAAAATAGTGATGAGTTAAAAAGAGTGTATTTTAAGAATATTATTTTTAGGAGGAATTAAGAAATAAATAGTTGTTTAAAATAGTAGGTTAATGGTGTGAATATTAGAGTAGAAAAGGAGGAATAATAAATAAAATAATAAAGAAATGAAGCAAGAAGTAAAAGTTAAATGAAAAGATGATAATGTAGTTTTTTGAAAATCGTTGAAAAGAATGTAAAAAGAAAAATAAAAAGAAGAAAAATAAAATAAAAAGTAAAAATCGTAAAAATGATGGAAAATGAATAAAAAGTTTAGATGGCAATTATATGTGTTATAAGAGATTGGATATTAAGGTTTCTTTGAAAAAAAGTACGAAAATGAGAAAAGGTAAAGAATTAAGTAAGTTTAAGTTTGAAAAATAGTGATGAGTTAAAAGAGTGTATTTTAAGAATATTATTTTTAGGAGGAATTAAGAAATAAATAGTTGTTTAAAATAGTAGGTTAATGGTTTGAATATTAGAGTAGAAAAGGAGGAATAGCAAATAAA